>JAVJIF010033937.1:0-116825 GCA_038442645.1 Agave tequilana
ACTCTTGTGTTATACGTGGTGTTTAGTGTAATAGTTTTGTTTAGGTCATTAATAGTTTTAATTCCGCATTATTTGTCATTAAGTGACCATTAGATTAGCCATCACCTATTCACCCCCCTCTAGGTGAACTTACACATCCTAGTTCCAGACGTCATTCAGAACAAGCATATCTCCTATCCTGGATGATTTTCCAGAGACACAGCCGGATCTCTTCAAGATTTGAGAAGTTGCATGCTTTCTTTGTGGCACGCTCTAAAACTGCCTTCAGAATGGCTTTCACATTAAAATCTTTCCCACACAAACCCATCGCAATTCAAGATGCTTTTGTATATTATTATCATTAAAGACTAACAGAGAGAGAATATGGTTTTTTAAAACTCCTCATAACCCAACAATTGGAAGGATGCTTAAATCTATATCATTGTCCGCTTGAGTCAAAAATTTGAACACTTTTTTTTTTTTCATCTCTTCTGAAAACCACAGATTTAATTACGAAACAATGATAACACAACTGGTAGTAATGACGAAAATGAGAAGAACAACAACAATGAACCTCTCAAGACCAATCATTCAAAGGAAGGTTCTTCAATCGATGTCGAAGTGATCAAAGGCATTCAAGCTCAGATCGCATCCCTGGCCCAAAGGGATGAACTAAAGAAAGGGCAGTCCGTCCTTACCCTTTATAATGGGATTCAGTCCCATATCCGCCAATTATCCCTTTGACGATGCAATCGATCAGGTGGCCAGTGGTTTCCTTAATGCCTACAGGAGTGAAATAATCGGTTATTACTAAGATGAACCGATGACCTTTTGTTGATGAGGGACTGATAGGTCCTACGATATCGATTCTCCATGCCTCAAATAGCCACGAAGCAATAGTGGGTGAAGCAACTCTGGAGGTTGATGTATAAAGTCTGCGTGAATTTGACAAGCTTTACACTTTTGTGCATATTTAATTGCATCAGCTGTCATGATTGGCCAATAATAACCAAGTTTGTGCAATCGATCCTTGAGTTTCGGCCTGGTTGATGAGCTCCACATATACCATCGTGTGCCTCTTTAAGCACTTCTTGTGCTTCCGAATTAGAAAGGCAACGAGGCAAGATACCGTCATATGAGCGACGGTAGTGTCTTTATTATCGGATCATAGTAGAAGCGAAGAGACCTTCGTCAGATAAAAGTTTCTTCCTTAGGGTCGTCCGGTAATATATGCAAAGCATAAACCAATGAAAGGAAATCGCCAATCTCTAGGTTCAAAACCTATTGAGGTTACAAGGACTTCATTAGTTCCAGACACATGCTTAGGGTAGACAAGGCGTCAAGTGGCCACTAAAAGATGATAAGTCGTGTCAATCAGTAAGGCTAATGTAGCCGCTAGTGCAGCCAAAGCATCTGCCATAGTGTTCTGAAAATGAGACACATGACTGATGTAAAAACCATCAAATGAATTCGCTTTTGATAACTGCATGGTGATAAGGTATCAAGTCCTCGTGCCGAACCTCGTATTCTCATTTAACCTGGTTGACAATCAGCTTTGAATCACCGTAAGCCTCGAGATAGTGTACACCCATTTCATAAGCGAGTTGAAGACCAAAGATTAGAGCATTATATTTCGCAACATTGTTAGAACAAGGTTCCTCAATGAAAATGCCTGAGAAAGGACATGATTTTGTGGCGAGATAGATACCACTCCCACACCAACGATAATCCTGCCTTTAGGGTCTGTTCTTGATGCTCCATCAAAGAACATCTGCCACACTTCGTCCTCCGAAACCATATTGGATTCGAAAATCTCATCTGGAATATCTTCATGAAGCTTTGAGTTTTCCGGTACCGAATGAGCGGCCAGAAACTCTGCAAGGGCCTAACCCTTGACTGCCTTTTGAGAGACAGAGCATGTCGTATTGAGACAGGAGGATGGCCCATTTAACCAACCTTGAATTTAGCGATCCTGATTTTGTCATGAGGATACGTCAGAGATTAACTCTGGAAATGACATGTATGGTTTGGTCAACCAAGTAATGTCGCGTCTTTTGAATGGCAATGACAAGAGCTAAACATTCCCTCTCAATAGGGTTATACCGGGACTCAGCTCCTATCAAGGCCCTACTCAGATAGTAAATGGCATGTTCATGGTCATTATCATTCTTTTGAGCAAGGAGAGTACCTAAAGAATGGTCCATAGTTTTTACATAAAGCAAGATGATTTTCCTGATGTGGGAGCCACCAAGACTGGAGGTTTAGTGAGGTATCTTTTAATATCCTCGAAAGCCTCCTGACAGGCTTTATCCCATACAAAAGAGACATCCTTTTTCATAAACAGGGTGAATGGTTGACAATGGCCCAAGAGATTTGCAATGAATCTTCAGATATAGGCCAACCTACCTTGCAGACCCCTGAGTTCTTTGAGATTCTTAGGTGGTTGCATGCTCTGAATAGCTTTGACCTTGTCTGGGTCAAGATGGATTCTTTTTGATGTGATAATGAATCCCAAGAACTTGCCACTTGAAACACCCAAGGACTTTGTTGGGTTCATTTTCAGCTGATGGGCTCGCATTATATCAAACATTGTTTTTAGGTCACGAAGATGAACATTCTTATCGCAACTTTTGACAGCAACGTCGTCGATATAGCACTCTACCATTTTTCGAAGGTGGCTACGGAAAATTATACTCATTGCACGTTGATAAATTGCTCCCGTATTCTTTAATCCGAAGAGCATCATAGTATAGCAGTGTACCCCCAACGATGTTCGGAATGAAGTATGCCTTTCGTCCTCTGGGTACATCTTGATTTGGTTGTACCCTGAGAAGCTATCCATAAAAAACATTCTCTCAAAGCCACAGATGTTGTCAATCATGGGCAGTGGGAACTCGTCTTTAGGGCAGGCTGCATTAAGATCGCGATAGTCAATACAGATCCAGATTTTTTATTCTTTTTAAGAACGGGGACAATGTTAGCAACCCAATCCGGATGTTGCTCCTCCCGTATGAAATCACATGCGATGAGTTTATGAACTTTAGCTTCAATAGCTTCCATAATGTCAGGGTGAAACCATTGTTGTTATTTCACTAGCTTGACGTCAGGCTTAATGTTTAAACGATGCATGGCTATTTGCGGATCAAGACCGGACATATCTTCATAATTCCATGCAAAGACATCGATATACTCTCGCATGAGTGCTATCAATTCTTCTCTTTCTGTGAGTGAAACTTTCACTTATAGAGATGGCTTTAGGGTGATCTCGACTACCCAGATTAACCTGAATTACCCATCCTCAATAGGCGGTTCACGTTGTTCGAATTGCTTTTCCCACTGGAGATCAAGTTGCTAAGCCCACAGTTCAGCGTCAAACGTTTCGATAGCCTCTTCATGCTTCAATTGATCGATCGAAGTCATATTGACGGAGAAGTTCTTGAAAAGCATCCCCACACTAACATCTGATTCCCACTCAGATGAAGTGGCAGAATGTGACGGGATAGATTCGTCGTCTTCGGGTTGAAGCGGGGTAGGTGTAACATATCCCAAACCCCTTGTGTGTTTTATCATAGTAATTTGCTGGCTTCCCTTTTGGCGCGAAAGTTTGTAGAAGACCGCATCGTCCTTTTCCGAAGTTCAAACCTTCTCATACTGTAAATTGTATCCCATTTTTCGCATCATAAGGTGTGCTGATCGTGCATAATGAAAAAATACGGGGGTTCTGAATCTGAACTTAAATCTATAACTGCAAACATTCGTAGTTAGGCCCTACCGAATACTCTCGGCGATTGACTCCTTTTGGATGGAGGAATCACAAAAACAGACCCTTCTCCACTCTCTACAGGCGTACTTATCATGCTTAGCACGGACAAAGGTATGTGTAGAGAGCTATTGTCGACAGATTTAAATAGATCAACACTCTCAGTATAATCAAAAATAATATTCTCATTAATTACCCATTAGTCATCATCCCCAATGGAATTATTACATTGAGGATCATTGAGATATGCTACAATTGGTTTAAAAGCAAAAGTAACGGGCGTGTCTTCTTTTTACTCTGAATCTGCTTCAGTGCCGCTATCGTCGTCTTCGAGCAGCTGTTCTTTAGCCACTTTGTTAGCCTCTTGATAAAGGAGAGCATCAATAAAGTAGTTTTCCACTCCTTTGAACGGTTGTTTTCGGCAAACACCGTTCGTACTGTTACATTATCTTCTAGTACTTGAAGCACTGGTGCAGAGTGGAGGGAACGATCCAATTAGCATGAATCCAAGACCGCTCAAGCAATAAGTTATATGACATGTCAGCGTCGATGACGTAACATATCACTTCTGATTTCAAGTTTCCAATTCGACAACGAAGCCGAATCTTCCCAGTGGGTGACTACTTCCTGCATTAAAACCGAATATAGTAGTAGTCGTTGATAGCCTGTGAAGCGGTATCCCAAGAAAGTAGAGGAGCCTTTGGGAATGATGCTGAGAGCAGACCCTGGATCAACCTGTACCCTCTCGATGCACGTCAAGCCGATGTATCCAGTATAATACAGGGGTCGATCGTGTTTACTGTCTTTGAGAAGCATGTCCTCAGCAATGAAAGTGATAGCAGGTATTTTTGGTTGTACATGATGACATTCAGAACACCAGGGTTGACTGTCATCTTCAGAGGTCTCCGGCATGTGTCAGAAATGATTCTAAATCAGCCAGTGCGTCCCTGAGTGCCTCTTTTGTCTCTTTCAAAAGGCGAAGCAGCTCGTGTATGGTGATCCGAGCTGGAATATTGGCCAGTTGTGCCAATATATCAAAGGGAAAGGAACGTCAAGTCCCGAGCCTGAAGGTTTCTTTAAGACGCGGTCAAACCGGACTTCTTTCTGCTTTTCTTTTCCTGGTGTCGGGACTGAAGCCAGAACAAGTATTTCTACTGACGTCATTGGCTGTTGTGTCTCATTTTCATAATCGATGAGAGAAGCTATTGTTACGTTGTCATCATCTGGCAAAACAGAGACAACGTTGCAGGATTTCCCTTTGACTTGGGTTTCTTTGAATCCCATTATTTATCTTGGGCAAGATTTGGGTGCACCCACATGATTTCTCCAGTCTTCAATGTCAGGGGAAGGAGACCTTTAGACTCCTGCTGCTTTGCTGAAGGGTTACTTATTTCCAATCGTGCCTTCGGAAGAGATCCATCAGGGACTGTGACTTTCGGCAGAGTACCGAACTCAAGAGTCACCATCTTTGCAGTGCCTTTCTTTGTTCTGACTTTAAAATCAGGACTCCGACGTCGACCAAAGCCTGAATTTTGTTCTTAAGGACAGCATTTGTTGGTAGGATGATGAACAATCCTATGGAAGATGCAATAATTGGGATCGTCTGTGCGTCCCAGTTCGTTAGGGCGTCGGGCCTCAGCTTTAACTTATTCCCGTTTTGGAGCAAATGTAATATTGTAACCACCTGCTCCTCTTTGAAGCAGTACGCCAGTACTGTTGCGGAGGAAACTTAAACTCTGATTACCAACGCCGCTCTTCTTGATTTCGGAGGAGTTTCTCTCGACAATTCCACAGACATGGTTTCTTTCCCTTTTGATTGAGAAGACTGTGTCATTTCACCACGTCCTTTGTTGTTCATACCCCATTTCCCTTTAGGTATGGATGGCTCAAACTTTTTAGCCGACTTCTCAGCTATTTCAGCTTGCTCAACCAATTCTTTCTAGGTATGGCTTTAACAGCTCTCATGCGAATCTCTACTTGGTCAGAAAGTTGTGCCTACATGTCTGTAATAAAATAGGCAATGGCATCCCAGTTGGACAAACCAGAGATAGGTTCCTGAACCGTTTAATGTAATCACGGACCGATTCCCCTTTCTTCTGTACAGTGGAAAGAAGTTTATCCATGGTTACCTCAGTGTCGTCCTCATAAAAGCGAGAGAGGAATAGAGTTTCTAAATCAATCCAAGAATTAATGGAACCGGTGGAAGGCTTCTGAACCAATCGAAGGCTACTCTTTTGGGAGTACCAATAAATAATCTGGCCATAATGGCATCATTATCTATGACATTACCAGTCTGGGACCGAAAATAATAGATATGCTGGTTTGGTGAGCTCTTATCATCATACTTATGTAACGTACGTGGCTTAAACTTTGGCGGATATGGTACTGAATCCCATTCAAGTGGGTAAGGACGAGTCATGCCTGCCTTCTTCAATTCATCCCTCTGAGCTAGGGACGCGATCTGAGCTTGGATGCCTTTAAGAACTTCGGCATCAATGGAAGAGCTTTCCTTTGACATCTCAGTCTTGAGTTCATCATCGTTATGCTCCTCATTATGATTACTTCCGGTACATTATTATTCCGGTTGGTGAGGAGTTGGGCTAGCATTTGTTGGATGTTGTACAAAGCTTCTTGCTGGGCCTTAGAGGTCTGCTCTTGAGCCCCCATCCGTCGGCAAAGGTCATCATTACTGCTATCGGCCATGTTAGTTGATATTCTGCCTGTTTGCACAGAGCTGACCGTTGTTGAAGAGGCATATCCACTAGCTTCTCCCTCATCATCAGACCAATGGAAGAGACTTTTTAATGGTTCTAGTGACATCACCCTAGTTGAAGAGGACGGTTGTTCATAATCATAGGGTATTGCTATCCTGAATCTTGTACCTCGAAACGCACCTTGTCTTACCAAGACTTGGCCCAAGCCAGGGCTATAGTCTGAATTTGGAGAACTGAACGAAGGGTAGTATCTCGTCTCCCTCGTCTGCCCCTGAGCGGTTCACGTCCCCTCCCTATCATGTTGACGCATACTGAGGGAAGATCTGGCAAGTTTCGTGCTTTGCTCTTTTTGTGAGGCTTGACAGGGGCTCGAATCAATAGTCGGTCGAAAACTGACTGTCGGGCTGGAAGGGTGGCAGGGACTGACCCTAGCCGACAATAGACTGAATGGACCGTCACCAACTGGCATCCTACCTGTTCACAGCAGGAGGAAGAGGTCTGAAGTAGTTCTAACTTCCATTTGTTAGTTAAGAACTCTCATAGATCGGTATTAACCAAGCTTACACGATCTTGTACAGTAACTTGAGGTGATCGTGTACTGGGTTGTTTGAGTTGGGGCAATTCTAGCGTTGAGGCTCCTGTTTTAGCTACAGGTGATTTGGAAATCGCCTTATCAGTAGAATTAACTTCGCTTGGCGAAGCTATACTTGTAGCTCCACCCCGAAGCGCGAACTTAGCGCCAGAGGACTTTGGGAGCAAGGTCATGGTGACTTCGCCTTTAGCACGCAATGGTGCTTTGCACTTTGCCTTGCTGCGAAGGTATTTAGCACTGCAGAGTGCTCCAGTTCTAGCCTCGCGTCTAAGAACTTTAATAGTACCCGTAGGTACTGGAGTTGTGTTAGCAATGCTATCAGCACTTAGGGATATCCCCTTAACTCCGCCCATAAGGACAGAGTTAGCGCTGGTAATCAGCGCTCTTGGGTTGTGCGAAGTTAGTGGAAATTCATGCCCTTGTGATTCTAAGTCAGCCTCGTGGCTAGCATCAGTGCTGCTACCAAAACTTAAGGGCATCTTATCCTTGTCTTCGCATGAGAGGCGAGGTTGCGCTTCCACTTCGCCTAAAGCTTCGCGCGGAGAGGCTTTTTGCTTCGCCATCCATACCTGCTTGGCCTGAGCAGTTTTAGATTCGCGAGGAACCTGTTTGGCTCCGCGTGAGACGCCTTTAGCCTCGGTTGAGACTAAGGGGAGTTGGAGCGAGGTTCGCCCACTTGTACACGCGATTGCTAAAGCCTTGGGTGATTTCTGCACTGTAGCCACTAGAGCTTTGGCTACAGAGACCTTCCTGTGCTTTCGTGCATGTCGTGTTGGACTACCCCAGAGAAGAGTTCCTCGAACTTCTCTTGATCAAAGTAGATGACCAAGTTTTCAACGGTAACGGGTTCAAGATTCTGACTGTTGCATTGCGACATTATCGCCTTGTTGCGAAAGAAGACTTTAGTCCCCAGTGGAGTCGCCATCTTGTTAATCATCGAAAATTGATTAGGGAAAACTTACAAAGTATTGAAATGAGGAGCGAAATTACAAGTAATTCTTTAAAGAAAGAAAAAAATTACAAGTAGATCTCCTCTGAGATTTCTGGGACAGTATGTCAGTAGAAATCTGATCAGCGCGCGATCACTTTATCCCTTTGACGATGCAATCGGTCAGGTGGCCAAGCTGCCTCCTCGATAGAATTTTCTTTTCGCTTGGTTCTTCGACTCCGCTGGGGAAACCACTAGGACTTTTTTCACTCTTGTACGCGAATTGGGCATTGCTTTACATGAGATGTGAGAGGTCTCTGCTTTGCCAATGGGATCTCTTCCCTATGAAGAATACTTCCCCAGTGAAGCGGAGTTTGCGCTTTTGGAGAAGCAGGAACCTGCTGTTCGAGACCTACCGAGAGTTAATGTGTCACTTCTATATTTGCTCGGATATGCATGGTAGTTATAAGGAAGGTTCGAACAATTTGAAGAGTTGGGCGGAAAACCTAAAACTGCTCAGGCCAAGCAGGTGTGGATGGCGAAGCAAAAAAGCCTCTTCGCGCGAAGCTTTAGGCGAAGTGGAAGCGCAACCTCACAAAGACAAAGGCAAGATGCCCTTAAGTTTTGGTAGCAGCATTGATGCTAGCCGCAAGACTAGAACTAAAGCACTAAGTGCTAAGGATCTTAGCCGCAAGGTTAAAAATAAAGCACCACTGAGTGCTAACAGCGAGGCTATTTTAGCCTCACTCGCAGGAAGAACTCTGCGCAACAGAGCTAAACTCGCCTTCAAAGGCAGAGCTAAAACAGTAGCTTCACGAGCTAAAATAGTAGCTTCGCACTCTTTCAGGAGAAACTATCCTAGCTTCGCGTAACATTCAGTTTTTTCGAGTCTCCATGTTGAATCAGTTGGATGCAAATAACACAGATTTGCAGGATTATCTGAGCAACAAGCGAAAACCCCGCTCCGAAGAGCCAGTTCACATCTCACTACCCCAGTGCGGACAAGCGAGGTGTCAACCTGTGACGGTACATTCCGTCCACTGTTGTTTGGCGCCAATCCCCACAACTTCTCCTCCAAGCCAGCAATCGGCGTCCTCTATGACGAATCTGAGGGTGGTGTGTCTGATGTAAGTCCTTCCGGTGCTGGCGGGGAGAAAGAGAGCACGATGCTGCCAGTCTTGGTAACAACTGACTCAGTCCCATCACAAGAGACGTGTGTTCTCTTTTCCTCTCACTACGCATTCCATTTTGCCTTAAGATGACTCACAAAATAAAAGACATCATTAAGCGATTTGGAGTGATTGTGAAAGAGTGAAAAAAAACTATCACTTGGCTAAGAGATCATCCTTTGATGGAGAGACACATTCTCGTTCGTAATTAAATCTGTGGTTTTCATATATGATAATTCCGCCTCAGTGCCTCAGTCTAGAACTCATCCACCATATCCTCCGCGTCTAGAGCCGTGTCCTTGAGATCCCTCAGCCATTTGCACAGACCTTTGTCATCTGTAGTCCTCTCTGCAACATCAAGCACGGCTCAGATAGTCAGCAACAGGCTGTTGAGCTTCTTGATGTCGTCCTTGACACCCCAAAGTAATCCCAGCTCCTACCAGGCGGCAAAGGCCAATTTGCATATCAGAAGATCCACAACCAAAGATGCAATTAGTGGCAATGCCATTGCTCACTTTCTCAAGCTATTGATTAGTCTGTTGCTGTTGTTACTTGCTCGTCATCATTGCTTTCTAGATTTATACAACAACAAAATTGTCTTCACCAAACTTCAGCAACCCAAGTGGGCAGACATGTCTGGATAAGTTTTGTCCCAGGGCAAACTAATGAAGGAAACAAATGGGAGCAAACATTGAACCCAGACTCAACAAACCAAGTGGGCAATCAATTCGCAATCAATTCTTCTACGGCTGAATAGTGGAGGAAGCAAGTGGGAGCAAACTCAATAGACGAGAGGAAAACTAGCTCTTCTTCAAGTTCAAGTTTTTGCTTTATTGCCAGCACTAAAAACAAAACAGGGAATTGGGTTCTGTTAGTGGATCTCCAGAGATATGGTCCTATATGCCAATTGGAGAAAAACCTCTGTAATTTAAAATTTTTTGAAAATGAAAATGACAACAGATAAACAGGTATTGGGCTTTTCTATTTAAAACTAGGACCACACCCGGTGAAACTGAGGCAAACTGGAAGAACTCATAATAACTCATATTCTTACATAATAATATAAAATAAATTTTAAAATACTTTTGCATTCTCAAATTAATGAATAAAGAATAGACAAAAGAAATGCAGCAATTTTCAAACTCGATCTTCCTTAAAGAGTAGGGAAACTGGAGCTTCTCAATCACATCCTCAGGTTCAAGCAGCCACGTTAACTCCGACAGGCGAACTTGTCGCAGTAGTTAGGATTCTTCTGTTTGCACTAAGATTTGCTATTACTGCCGGTGCTAAATTTTTCACCTTAACTAGGTACAGATTATACAGTTTCTCAACAGGGCCCATCTTACGAATGAACATTAAATACATTCAATGTTCTGGTGAGATCACCGTATGTCAAGGTGCCTGAGGCTGACCATGTTTCCTATGCCATCAGGAAACTTAACAAGATTTGGACAATGCTTGGGCGTCAATGTATGCAAGTTGTAGAGCCTACTGATGAAGTTGGATAATTTTGTGATGTTCACATACGGAAGATCAGCAAACCGTAGATGTTTCAGTTTTCCAATTGCACTACGGATGTTTTCAATTCCAATTTTATATAAATTCAATGAACACAGATGAGTCATATTTGATACTACATCCAAGACAAATCCCTTGAAATTGTTAATTTCAAACTTTTCAGGCTTAAATATAGAAAGGGACCTCAACTTCTTTGCTTTACAGGCAGTTTTTATAGTTGCAAACGACAATTCACCATCAAATATTGCGGAAGAATAGCAACATCCTTGAGAGACACACCATCTATTACCAGTCAGTATTGTGCAGTATTCATCCCTCGATACGAAGCATGCTCTCCACAACAAACTATCCCATTACTGCTTACCAATGTCCTCCACAAGCATTAGTTCATCTGATGACCAAAAGCACCCTTCAGCTATGCAGAGCTGAATCAGTTTAGACCTCGAAAAATTCATGATCTTTGGGGAACAATGAACAGTACACAAAGCACGGTCTCAAATGTGGCGGCAAATGATCGCAAATGATCTTTAGTTCATGTAATAGCATGGTTCAAAGTCGCGGTCTCGGCCGCCGACTCGGCGGGCACCGCTCCACGTCGGTATCAGCGTCACGACGCCGACTCGGGCGAGACACGCGAAACGCTACATAGAGGGCTCAAAAATGCTGAAAAATCACAATAAAACTTAAAAAAATGTAGACATCAAAATTGACGTATAACTTGTCCAAAACATATCACCTAGCGCACTAAACATGATAATGCATAAATACATGCGTCGCATATTAAAATATCAAAATAAATGCTTAATTTAGTAAATTATATGAAATTAATTAAATTTAAATTAACTTTTATTTTTACAAAAGCAAAAATTAGCTTTACCTTTCAAGTAAAAAATTTAAATTACATGAAATTAATAATATGAAATTTTGTCTTGATTCGGCCTCGACTCGGGGCCGACTCGGCCTATACTCGGGTGACTCGGTCCCGAGTCAAGTAAATCAATGCAAACTATTGGAACGCAGAATGGTCTCAGAACAGTGCATGTCGTTCCAGTTCCGACTCAGCCGAGTCGGAACCGGAACGGTCGATTCTTTGATCCATGTGTAATAGTGCAGGTAGTATTCCCTCTTTGCCTTCATTTAAATCCCAAATCTCATTATTCTAGACATCTAACGACACTTCTTGCCTCATTTGGTGACAGAAATAAGATTTCTTGGTGATTTGCTGCTAAAAAAGTATGTTGAGGTAAAATAGTAAAAAAACAGAGAAATTAGAATTAAAAACAAATTATTTCATGGGAAAGCTGGCGAAAGAAAAGGATTAGGGAAAGAAAAGAAATCTTTAAAAAGAATAAAAAATTATGAATAAAACAGAAACGAGGAAGATATAAAAAGGAAGAAAAAGAATATATAACTGAAGAAAAATATATATTTAAATAATATGTAAGAAGAAAAAGAATATAGAAGAAAAAGTACAAAATCTAGTCAAGAAAAAAATATATGAGCTGCTAGAGGAAATGAAAATATCTAGAAAAACCTTAAAAAAGAAAAAAAGAATAACAACAAGGGGGAACAGAATCTTAGAAAAGAAAAAAATCTAAAAGAAGAACAATTAACGATTCAGAATGTAGAAAAAATTGATAAAAAAAAAAAGAAAAAATCACTAAAATAGAGAGAAAACATCAGCAAGGAAGAAAACAGTATCAAGAAAATAAAATAAAAAAATGCGAAGAAAAGAAGGAATAGAAAGGAACAGAAGAAGAAGAAATCTGAAATGGAAAATCAAAAAAATTGGAAAAAAGTAGAATAGAGTTAGTTAAAAGAAAAATAAATCTAATAAAAAGGAAAAGAGCACAACTTAATCTTTAAAAAGTAAAATAAGAAAATCTACAAAGAAAAGAAAGGACAATTAAAAAAGAATAGAAAAAAATCTTCAAAAAGAGAAAAAAACTAAATAAAAATAAAGCATAAAAAATACCCCAGAATCTTTTTTTAAAAAGTAGAAGTGAAAAAAGGAAAACCCTTTGAAAATAGAAAGTAAAAATTTGAAGATAACAAGAGATCAAAGACACAAATAAAATTCCAGGGAAATAATAAATGGCAGTTGGCAAAAAAGAAAGAATCTTTAAAAAAAATAAAAAGGATAAAAAATCTAAAAAAGAAAAAAGTAAAGGAAAAATAAATAACATTGAAAATTAAAAAATAACATAATTACTGAACAGAAAAGCAAGCAAATAAATATGGGAAAAGAAAAGTACAAAAAGATTTAAGAAAAGGATAATAAGATAATAAAACAAAGGAGAGAAAGAATTTGAGGATAAATAAAATATAAAAATCACAGAATAACTTATAAAAAGCAAGAAAGAAAAAAAAATCTGAAAAGAGAAATGATAGCCAGACGATGGTCAACACACCATGACCCGGCTAGCTTAGATGGCAACTCCGTCGATTTAAGAATTATTATGTTATAAAAAAATATAGCTGGCAAATTTTCTCTCTACTGACTCATTCTGCCATCCCTGACTCTTTCAAGTTCCAGCTCTCCTAGACCCAAGTCCTAAATTTTAAAATTTTCAAGCCTCTCTCTCTCTCTCTCTCTCTCTCTCTGTGTGTGTGTTCTTGTCCTCTTCAATAACTAGATCCACCACCATCGGCGGCTGTACGTCCTCCACCCCCTCTCCATCAGCGATAACAACAAGAAATTTTGACGGTGTCGACCGAGGGCCGGGCCAGCACGCAGTCCACGTGGTCCAGCGTCGCCTAATTGCTTCTCCACCCATATCTTTCTGATCATTTCTCAACAAATAATCTACTTACTTTGATAGATCAGTGGATCTTGCATAGGTCTTGACGGCTATCCGACAAGGAGATCGATTGGCAAACCTCGAGAAGGCTTCAACAGCTCATAAGAAGGTCAGCAGTAGATCTATAGCTCTCGAAGTTGACAGTAGCCGAGAAGATGCAAATGAAACCGGCCAAAATTGCAAGAATAAAGGAATCAAAAAAGAAATGAAGAGGAGAAAAATTAAGGGAGAGAAAAAGAACAGGAAAGATATGTAAGAAACTGTTTTTTTCTTTCAAATTTTCTTTGTAGATGTGATTTCAATGGATCTGTTGGAACTTTGTCAATTGTTCATATTGATACATTAGTGCTAAATAAATTTCTAAGTTTTCTTTAAATTTTTTCTTCTTCAATTTGTAGTTTTGTTTGCACATTTGTGAATTTAAGCACTCACTTCTTGCGTTTGTACCATACATGTGCAACAAAGAAATTAATTTTGTAATGTTCAATTTGTGTTACACTGTATAAATCTATACATGATTTATAACAAGAGTCCAATACATATTATATTTGTAGTTGTTTCTCAACACAAGTTTCTGTGCAACAAACTTGCTACAGTTTTGGGTTTCAAGAGTTGAATGTTCATAACTTGAAGGAAGCAGAAGGGAAGGGCTTTAGAGAGAGAAAGAAAGGAGGTTTGATTTTGAAAGAAACTTGAGAATTTTATGTTTCACTGCTTGGAAGAGGCAGGGAGGGCAACAAAGGAGTTACCAGAGACAACAAGGTTTGCCAGCTCATCTGTTTAGTAAAATAATAATTTCATTTCTAACTCAGAGGTCATGTCTGCTAGCCAGCTCATGTGGTTTGTCGACCACTGGTCTGGCTATCAAAAAAAAGAACGAAGTAAAAGAATTTAACGAACAAAAAAATATGAAAAATAGAAAAGGCAAGAGAAAAATCACAAAGGAAACAAAAAAATGTAAGAGAAGGAAAAAATTTAGAAGTAAAATAGAATCAGCAGAAGGAAAGAAAGAAAAAAGTGAAAAAAGAGAGAATCTCAAAGAAAAAGAAAGAAAATAACCAAAAAAGAGAAATATGGGAAAGATGAGAAAAGAAAGAACTAAAAACAAAAGAATAATAAACAATAATAGAAACTTATGGGGAACGGAACAAGAATAAGCAAACAAAAAGTAAAAAGAGAGAATAAAAAATTAGTGAAAAGGAAAATAAAGAATAAGAAAAAAATGTAAAACATAATAAGAACAATAGGAAATGAAATAAAATGTATGAAAGAAAAAGAAAAGAACCTAAAAAAGAAAGAAAACCAAACGCCTACAAAATTCAATAAAAGAAGAATTAAAAAAACTACAATAAAATAAAATAAAAAAGAAAGAAAAAACAGAAAACGAAAAGAAAAGACTAAAGGATGTAAAAGAGAAGAAAGTAATTGAAAAAAATTGAAAATAAAGAATAAAAATAATAAAAAAGGAAAAATGTACACCAAAAAACAAAGAAAAAAATCTTGATCATATAAAAAAAAGCTAAATTTCTTATTACTACCATGAACTGTCATAGTTTTCTCAAAAAAAAAAAAATCTAAACTATCAAATTCTCAAAATACTACCACAAAATATTCCTCGAATTTCCAAATAACTACTTTGCATCAGTCTGTCGTTCCAACATTTGTTATGTGACTATCACTTGTCTATTTTATGATCAAATTGCCCTTAATCTAACACGTTCTTATTGTTTCTTTCAGTTATAATCCCTCATCATTAACCCGCCCACCCACGCACCTACCCCCCCCCCTCATTCTAGGACTCTCCTATCCTAGGGTTTGGGTGGGGATTTGGGTGGGTGGGAAGGGAGTTTCTTATGGAAATGAAAGTTACAGACTTTCATCTCATTGTAAGAGTAAAGGTATTTAGGTCTTTGCACTAGCACCTTTAACGCTATTAAGGACCAAAGTAGGAAAAAAATAGTTTGTGATAGTGTTTTGGGTGTTTGATAGTTTTGGCTTTTTTTTTTTGGAAAAACCCATGACAATTTATGGTAGCATTTAGAAATTTAGCCTATAAGAAAAGATAATCTAGAAATGAAAGAAAGTAGAAGCCAAATAAAAAGAAAAGTAAAGAATCTTCGAAAGGAAAAAATCTAGAGGAAAAAAAAAGAATGAATCAGGAAAATAATGTAGAAATAAAGATCAGCGAAAGAATATAAGAAAAGAAAAATAATATAGAACGAAAAATATGAAAGCAGCATGAAAAAAATCATAAAAAGGGAGAGAATTGAAGAAAATAAAATAAAAAATAATGTTTAAATTTTGGAAAGGAAAAGAAAGTAAAAATTACCTGAAAATCAAATGAAGAAATTAGGAAAAATAAACACAAAAAAGAAAAAAATTCCAAGAACTAGAACTAAATCAGAAAAATCTAAAAATGAAATAGAAAAGTTAGGAAATAAAAATATAAAGTATGGATAAAAGAAACAAAATAATAATGAAAGGGGGGGATTATGGAAGAGGACCAGAAAAAATGGAATAATAAAATTAGGATAGAATAAAAAACCTTTTTGAAAGAATAAGAAAAATCAGAAAAAATGAGAAAAAACATGAAAAGAAAGAATTAGGAAAAAGAAAAGAATAAATTGGCAAGAAAGGAATAGAAAAAATAAAAAAACAGAAAAAAGGAAAAAGGAAAGCAAATATTTTGAGAAAAAAATAAATAGTCTTAAGAAAAAAGAAAAACCTGGAAAATAAGAGAAGAAAAAATTAGAAACCAAAAAAAAGGGAGTAAAACACAAAACAGATGAACCATCTCGAAGGTTCAGATTTTCAAAAAATGCCTTGTTTTGAGAAAGAAAAATGGCAATTTTGAGATGCATATAAGAGAAGATACATGTTTTCATTCTTTGTTGATCTCTTCTTTTAAGAACATCTGAACTACCGTTGTATATCAAATATAATGAGCCAAGCTGCAAATTTGATAATTAAACAAGAATATTGGAACTTGGCTCTTATAGTTTATGGACCAAACCAAAACGAGATATTAACCTGTCCTTTTCCAATAATCAAGGTTTCCACACAGGGTTCCAGAAGTTACAAAGATCTGAAAACATAGTATCAATTATGAACAAAAAACAAACATCATGTAAGGAACCAAAAAATTACAAATAAGAGTCAATGTACACCACGCTCTTCGTTTCGACTTTACCCTTTCCCATTTGATTAATGATAGGAATAGGAAAAGAAAGCATTATGTAGATCTTCCAAATTTCCAGGTCAAAAAAAAGAATTTATACATTTCTATTCAGGTTTTTATTTAAAAGAGTTGATAGAGGGGCTTCCATGAGATGGGAGAAGATTCACATTCAGTTCATGGAGGTTTCAGAGAAAGATGTGTCAGTTTCTATGCCCTTCCATGATTTAAAGAAGGGAAATGATATAAATAAATTCCAGTAATAATAGAAAAACTGAGTAACAAATTATGATTTCTTTGAGGTACTAAAGTTATACAAGGGAAATGTTTATTTTTATTTCCCCTCGGATGAAGCAGTAGAAAAGAAAGAATTAGTATTCTATATCCAACGAAAAATAGATTATGTATAAGCAATATCAGCATGCAAAACAAAAGGAAATGAGGCAAAGTACAGAAACCTGAAAAGAGTAGAAAGGGAAGGAGATTGTGCGCTATGTTTCTCTGATGCTGATGCCTGGGATGTGCGCAATCTTGTGCCAATCCGCACCTCTCCTCCTGCATGTTCTTCTCCAGAATAGGGCATCAAATGATGGTCAGTTTCCGAAGTTCATTAAGGTGTTGCAACCAATTTTGGCAACAATTCTAGCACAGGGCAGCCATGAAGCTTCACAGACAAGAGGGAAGTGACATTTCCCAGTCACTCCGGCAAATGCAACGAGTGACATTCACATACTATCAGATGTTGGATCAGAGACCAACAGAGGATCCCTGGAAATCCAAAATCAAGATTATGTAATTTATAGAAGCTGAGTGTTTGGAAAGATGGAAAGTACTGCCCGCATGATAACCTTGCACATATAGTCAAGATTTTTAGTATTCTCAATGATCATCTCTCCAAGGTAGGGGAGGTACTGTATCCCATCCCATTCAGGGGGTTCTGTTGCTGACCAGGATCCTTCACAGTAGTTAATCTTCAGTGCCTTCAGCCTGGGCAACTCTTTTAGGCATCCTTGTGCTGCTAAGAGCTTTGCATTGCTGTGTGAAAGATTTAATCACACTACTGATGATGGAAAATAGGATGTATCTCCTATTGCTGGCATTTTCATATTTCTAGAAATTCAAGGCAAAAGGGTACACATCTTTTCCTGGAATAATAGCTAACCATTTCTCCAAATCAGGAAACTCCCATAATTAAAATCTTTTGACTTTGCAAATGTGCCTCCGTCTCCATAACTCTGTTCCAATTGCCCTTACAGATATCAGATGGCAGGTTGTTTAGTTCAAGGTGCTCAAGAGAAGGCAAGGCATGACATCTCGGAAGATGGCAACTGGATCTCTATCAGATTTTGGAAATCTGCCATCCAAGTAGGGAACCTCACTCCCATGAAATTTTCAAACTCGATCTTCCTTAAAGAGAAGGGTATGTATTCAGAATCAGGTGGTGATGGTAAGTTCGAAGATGCAAATGTGTCCAGTAGAATGTCAAGTACATTAGGCTTGTCTTTGCACTCAGATTTGCTGCCACTGCGTGTGCTAAAGTTTTCACCTTAGCTACACCTGAAATGTAGAGCCCAGCTTTGATTAGGTACTGAGTTTGTAGTTCCTCAAGAGTACGTCCATCCTTCTCATCAACATTGAATACATTCAATGCTCTTAGATTAGTAACCTTCCCAAGTCGAGAGGCATTTCAATGTTTGAAGATCCCCATATGTCAAGCTGTCTGAGGCTGACCATGTTTCTCATGCCTTCAGGAAACTTAACAAGCTTTGGACAATGCTTGAGTGTCATACACATGCAAGTTGTAGAGCCTAGTGATAGAACTAGGTAATTGCGTAATGTAGGCATGAGAAAGATCAATAAACTGTAGATGTTTCAGTTTTCAATTGCGCTAGCAATGCCTCTAATTCCAAGCTCATATAAATTCAATGAAAATAGATGAGTCATATTTGTCACAACATACAGGACAAACTCGTCGATATCATTGCTTTCAAAATTTTCAGGCTTACATAAAAAAGGGCCCTCAACTTTTTTGGTCCACAGGCAGTTTTTATAGTTGCCAATGACAATTCACCATAAAATATTACAGTTTTTATAGTTGCCGATGACAATTCACCATCAAATATTATGGACAAATAGTGACATCATTGAGAGACAAGCCATCTATTATCGGACACCATCATGCAATATTCATTGTTTCATCCCTCGCAAAAAAACATGCAAGTTCATGGACTAATTGTGCATTTTAAATGTCACAATGCCCCCCAAATGTTCATTACATCCTGGAAAAAAGGATCTCCATAACAAACTATTATTCCATTACTGCTTACCAATGCACTCCAAGCATTCCTTCATCTGATGACTGAAAGCACCCTTCAGCTATACAGAGCTGAATCAGTTTAGACCTTGAAAATTCAAGATTTTGGGGAACAGTAAGCACCATTTCAAATGTGGCAGCAAGTGATCATAACTAGTCTTCAATGCAGGTAGTATTCCATCTTTGCCTTCATTTAAATCCCAATTCTCATTATTCTGGACATCCAACCACTGTTCTTGCCCTCTTTTTGTGGTAATAAGAGTTCCTACTGATTTTGTTGCTAACAAAGTATGCTGGGGGGAAATGGTAAGAAAAAAGGAGAGAGTGATATTAGGATTAAAAAGGTAGTTGGGGGAGAAATCTGGAAAGAAAAAGCAAAAAAGAACTAGGGAAAGGAAAAGAAAATTTAAATAAATAAAAATATGAATAAAAGTTAAAAGAGGAACAAATATAAAGAAGAAAAAGAAAATAGAACTGAAGCAAATAAAATTAAATAACATGTAAAAAGAAAAAGAATTTAAAAAGATGTACAAAGACCAGTGAGAAAAAAAATACATAAGCAGTGAGAGGAAATGAAAATGTCTAGAAAAAAAAATTAAAAAGGCAAAAGATTAACAGCCAGGACAAAAACAGAACCTCAGAAAAGAAAAAAATATATAAAAGAAGAGCAATTAAAGATTCAGAATGTAGCAAATTTTGATTAAAACAAAAGAATCATTAAAAATAAAGAAAAAAATCAGCAATGAAGATACAATATCAAGAAAAGAAAACCAAAGTAAGCAAAAAGAAGGGATACAAAAGGAACAGAAGGGAAAAAAAATCAGCACACGTAAATCAAAAGGTTTGAAAAGAAACTAAGCAGAATAGAGTTAATTAAAGAAAAATAAATCTAAATAAAGGGGAAAGAGCACAACTTAATCTTCAAAAAGTAAAACAAGAAAATCTAGTAAGAAAATAAAGGACATTAAAAAAAAGTGAAAAGAAAAAATCTTCAAAAAGAAATAAAGAAAAAAAATACCCCAGAATCCGTTTAAAAAGGACCAGCAAAAAGAAAGAAGATAAACCTTTCACAAGAAGAAAATAAGAAGTTCGAAGGAAAAAAGAGATATAAGAGAACAGATAAATTCTAGAGGGAAAAGTAAATATGAGTCGGCAAAAAAGAAAGAATCTAAATAATAAAAAATAAAAAATAATAAAGAAAAAAGAAAAGGACAAATTGGCAAATGAAAAAACAAAATTATTGAAAAAGAGCAAAAAATACGGGAAAAAGAAAAGAACATAAACATTGAAGAAAAGGATAATAAAGTTAATAAAAAAGAGAGAAAGGATTGGAGGATAAATAAAATATTAAATGACAGAATAACTTAAAGAAAGTAAGTAAGAAAAAAAATCGAGAAAGAACAAAGTAAAACAACTGAACAAAGAAAATAATAGAAAAGGGGGAAAAAAGGAAAAGGCAAGAAAAAAGATCACAAAAGGAACAAATAAAATCTAAGAAAAGAAAACAGAATTGAAAAGTAAAATATAACCAGTAAGAAAGAAAAAGTGAAAAAGAGAGAATTTGAAATAAAAACAGAATAAAGAATTGAAAAAAGAAAAATATGGAAAGAAAGAAAAAAAAGAACTAAAAACAAAAGAATAATATAAAAAATAAAAGAAAATTATAGAGATAAAAGAACAAAGAAAATAAGCAGAGAAAAAGATTAGTAATAAGGAAAATAAAGAATAATAAAAAAGTAAACCTTAATAAAAAAATAGAAAATAAAATAAAACTTGTGAAAGAAAAGAAAAGAACCTAAAAAAGAAAAATATAAAATATCTATAAAGTTCAATAAAGAAAAGAAAGAATAAAAAACTACAATAGAATACAGAAAATAAAGAAAGAAATTAGAAAAAAGAAAAGAGTAAGGGATGTAAAAGAAAAGAAAATAATTGGAAGAAGCTGAAAATAAAGAATAAAAGAAGAAAATGGAAAAAAGAAAGAACAAAACAGAAAAATGTACACCACAAAGTAAAGAAAGAGAAAATGTAGATCATATAAAAATAAAGAAAATCTAAAAATGAAAGAATGGAGAAGCAAAATAAAAAGAAAAGTAAAGAATCTTCAAAAGGGAAATTTCTTGAAAAAAGAAAAGAACAAAACACAAATTCAAGTCGAAATAAAGATGAACGAAAGAATATGAGAAAATAAAAAAATGTGGAAAAACATGTGAAAAGCGAAATTAAAAAAACATGACAAAATCATAAAAAGAGAAAGAATTGAAGAAAATAAAAACAAAATGAATGTTTAAAATTTGAAAAGTAGAAGAAAGTTAAAATTATTTGAAAAAGAAAAAAATTAGGAAAAATGAATACAAAATAAAAATAAAAAAATTGCAAGAACTAGAACTACGTCAGAAAAAACTAAAAAATGATGAATATGGAAAAATGAAGATTTTACAGGTGGGTAAAGAAATTACTAAGATTTCAGGTTTGAATATGGAAGAAACCCAGAAAGTAATGACATAGTAACTAAACCTAAAATAAAAAAATTAACAACTACAGTAAAATTAAAAAGTTAATAGAACTAGGAAAAAAAAATAGTTGTTCAATATGTAAACAGAATACAGACAGGGTATGTATAAACACATAGCGAGTAAAAATTATTGTCTCGGTACCAATTAAATATGCACTGGAAGATACACTCTACATATCTGACAAAAATGGAATTATATACCTGCCACAAAACAGAAATCCTTCCTCCAGGCTGCAATAGCTGTCAGCAAAGCAGCATCCAAAGTTCCTCGCCGTGAGAAAGAAGGCTTTGCCTGAAGATTGGCCTGTTATCAAAGCTTTTCTTAATAGGACTTATAGGTCAGAAATGGACTAGACAGAAGGTTCACAGTGTCCACCCTTTTTTTCAGAAATCAAAGACTATTTTTCTGAATGGAATACCCTTCCTAAAGAACAGTTGCATCATGTTGCTAAATCAATGTACTAGATAGGATGAGCAACTTTTGAAATTATTATTGCGATACCATCACCACCTCCTTTAAAAAAAATAGTCAAACCAGAGAACCAAGATTTTAGACCAATAAGATCTGTTTCTGGACCAAATGACCATATTTCAGGCCAAAGCACCACGGAAATTAGGAGGTGATGGATAACAAGAAAGGATAATTGGGGGTTTCCAGGGGACAAATATCCCCAGTAAAAACACGAGTCACCAGTAGAGGGAAACTCTTCAGAATCACACAAAATCTGAACAAAAAGTTTCATCTTTAAAACATGTGAAGGGGGGGGAAACAATTGTCAAGCAAAGGCCTTTACACAACCGCATAAAGGTCGGTTTGTATTATACCAGAGTCCAAGATTCTTCATTGATCTTTGATTTCCGAATAAAGGGCAAACCCTATCCTACTGAGTGGCTGCAGCAGCTTGCTACCTTGCCACCTAAGTTGGGGTCAGTGTTTGAGCAACATGAAACCCTATTTACATGATTGCTTTCGCATAATTCAGCAGATGAATGGATAGATAGAAGATACAAAGAGGAGGTACATATAACAATAAGTAAGTTCCAATCTTTGATCTACAAGAAAACCCATTGTTAAAGAGGAAGATATAAAGCTGATAATCCAGCCAGGTCATTTTTTTGTAGAGTTAGGATTTCAAATTGAATTGGAAAACCTTACTGGCTTACTTAAACTTGGATTGAGCATATCCATGATCCAAACCAAAAGAAATTGAATCTCTAACCATCCCATAGGCCTGAGATGATGGATTCACATCATTAAAATATTTAGTTACAAGTTAGGAATTGCTATACTGAACCAAGTCCCATAAATATAATTTTGACTTAATTACAAAAATATTACCCTAAAGGTTCAAGTTTTTTTCAGATAAATACTTCAGATTGATTTTTTTTCAGCATTTAAAATTTTGGGTTAAAGTTCACCATTGAATTTTTTTCTTTTATTTTGGAAATTTTTCAAACTCTGGAGAGTACAAGGAAATTCAGTTTCAATCTTTGTGTACTGATGCTTTTGTTCTCTAAAAAACAGAAAACCCTTTAATATCCACACATACTGACACTTTCTCCCTAATTACAATGTTAAAAATAATTCAGGAAAATTGGCTAAAACATTAGCACAAAAGATAACTTACCACATGAACATTTAACTCAGGAAAAGGTTACATAGTAGATAGAGGCACATGAAGAATCATCTGTCTAAAAAAGCAAGAATCATTAGCTAAATGCAATTCATTGCACCATCCAATCATCTCAAAAAGAGAATTTATTCTGAACCTCTGGAAGACAAAAAAATGGGTCAGATTTATCTCAGATCTCAAAGGCCGCAGATTCTTCATTCATCAGAGAGTTCAGAAAAGAAAGGCATATTCTGTTTGGCACCAGATGCACTATCCTAAGGCAAGGCAGTAATGCTCTTTTGTGTTTACCTGTTTCTTTTGTGTTTACCTGTTTCCGTGCGTAGGTGTCGATGTCCGTGTGTTTCTATTTTCTTATTTGTTGACTGGTTGAAACTACGGTTTCTAGCAAGATGAAATAAAGAAGGGACATATATCTAATCAGTTTGTAATTATAAAGGTGAGCGAAACTCATCAAAAATTTGAAATACAGATTCAATTAAAGCTATACCAGTTTGGATTCTTAATTAAAGCTTTGATTCAAGAATATCATAGCAAAAATCACACCAAATAGCAATTGTAGTAAAAAAGGACAGACATGTTTATAAACAAAACCACAAGACAATTGAGAAATGACACTTTATCATGATTGTTGCTTCCGTTTGCAATTGCATTCTTAGAAGTTAGAAGACATGAAGATTAAAAAAGAGGTCACAAAAAAGCAGCCCTAAACAACATGGGTTTGCTAATGTTCAGTTATTCATAGAGATTCCCTGCATGCATCATATAGGCCTTTGTGAACTCTGAAATGAATGATAATCCATACATAATTTGAACACAACGGGTGTGTTTTACGCATTTTTCATTTTCAGATGTCTCCTTGAAAACTTTAGAAATTTAAAAAGAAATTGAATTTTTTTTCTAGTTGTGTTCAAAAAGAAGACAAGGTTTATGGAAAGAAGAGATGGAGAACGGAATTTGTCCTCCGAATAGAGATTTCTGATTCCATTATTTCATTATTTCACATTTTGGGACTGAAATTTAGTGATAATAAAAGATCAGTACTCGGCAGGAAGCTCCAAGATTTCAAAAGGAAAATGATGATAACATAACAAGTGTCAGTAGAGAATATGTAAAGCATTAGATCAGGAAAAAGAGTAATTTAGTCAGAAACCAAGGCAGGAAAGAAATTATGAAAAGTCCCGAAAAAGACCGCTGCAAGAAGGAAAAAAATAGAAGCAGAAAGCAAGAATAAAGGGAAGAACTTTACCATTGTTTCGGTTACTCACTTAGGATTGGTGTTCTTCTCCTCTGCTTATTTTTCCCTTCGTCCGCCAATAAAAGAAGGAAACTGAGAACTTTTAGGTTTTCTGCCGATTAACTAGGGCAAGAAAATTTTAAAAAAAAAGAGGAATCGCTGAGAGAAGGAAAAAGTACGAGTAGAAAGCATGAAGAGAAAGAAATTACCATTAGGGTTTCTGGAATTCTTAGGGTTTCTGCTGTTCGAAGGAAAAAAGAGAAGAGATCGAGAAGGAAATGGGGGAGCAGATTTACCTGCTATAAGATCTAGTGCCACTACTCTTCCCTTTAGCTTTCATTCTCTTCTGCCCTTGCGAATTTGATTTGATCGATCGAGAGAGACCTGGAGCTTGGCTCTATTAATAGGAGCGCATACACACGCGTCAATAACGTGTGCGCGTGAATCTCAGGCGAAGGGCAAAATCGTCAAAAACAGTGGGCCGTTGGGTTTCGGGTCGAGTTTGCTCAGATCTCGGACCGGTTTTGCGTCGGTTCGGGTTGGTTCGGTTAAGCGGGTTTAGCCATTGCCTTTTAAGGAATTATATGTGTTGTGGCTTTGAGCGCGACTCAAGTAACTCGATGGGGAGAGCCCAAACCCTCGACGCATAGCACATTGGGCTTAGGCTTGATTAATTCAAAATTCAAGACACGTCTCCAATGACATGAAGATGATAAAAAGATAAATATCACAAAAAAATTGAACGTATAACAATCTAATAGTTCAATATACCATACGACATCAGTTATAAATTCAATCTTTGGAAATAATACGCCATCAGTGATCACTAATTTGGAGATGCATGCTTGCATAAATAAATGTAGAAATTAAATTCAGGAGGTCACATTTTGGTTTAAGTCGTAGTGGGTAGTTTTAATTTGAATTTTCCTTGTTCCACATTACGTTTGTTTTATTAATAATTTTCGGTAATAAATATCATGCAAGATGTAGCAACTAGCAATCTGTTTTTTATTTTTTGCTTTTTTTAATTCCAACATATTTTTGTAGATTGTGGGCAAATGTAGACACTATGTTGATTCATAGTCACTTGGGCCTTTCCCAACGTGATTGACCTAAGAATGCTTCTTGGGCTTAAAAGCTTTGTAGCACTTCTTTTTTAGGTGAAGGAGAGTCAGTAGTTTCATGAGTTAGGACTCGAGTAGGCCGGTAAACTTCAAGGTAAGGAGGAGAAGAAGAAGAAAAAGAAAGAATATACTTTATGCCAGCTCTGTACTCGCCTGCAAAGGTAGGGCTGCTAGTAAATACTCTACTCGGTGGATACATCGAATATGTACCCGGACAAAGACTCAAATCCGGACTGTCCATAATAGGATTTTGTCTAACTCTAAAAGTCGTAACCATAAAGGGATGGGATTTGGTTTCACGTAGAGGTAGAGTGATGTGCGGAGCCTAATTACAAACTCATGCTCAACTCTGATTTAAACGGGTCTCATTCATTAAATTTCAACCAATTAGACGACTTGAATCAAACTTATAAAACATACAAGGACAGGTCTTCACCTCATTAAAATTCATAACAACTAGACGGGTCTTCACCTCGTCTCTCGACCTTATCACCTTAGTTCACCTCAGCTCAGCTAGCTCAGCTCATCGCCTAGTTTCCCCTCGCCTCAGCTCGTCACCTCGGCACACCATCTCAGCTCAGCATGTCCCTTTATATACACAATGAAAAATTTTCAAAACAGAGGGACCGCGTTCTTAGGGGAAGTCCCACCTCAGACTCAAAAATAACACCCATAAAATAAAAGAGAGTCATATTGCTTAATGAAGCTAAACATGCCTTGAATTCTTTCGCTGGACAGTGCAACTGTGTGTTGGCCTTGAATCCAATAATTTTCAACTATAATAGCAGTAAGCACTTATTACAGATAAATCAATATGGCACAGTCGTGCAGAAATATGTCGTGGTAGGAAGAAAGAGAAAAGAAAAAAAAATCACGACAAAAACAAGATTTTACATGGTTCAACACAATGGCCTACGTCCATGGGCGGTAGCAGATAGATGATTCCACTAAACTGAAAAAGATGGAGCACAAATTATCCGTAACTCTTGAACCTGTATCCCAGAATCTCCAACAGAACACGAACTCCACACCCATTGCCACCAGAAAACCCTAAAGCCGCAACACAAACACTTCTGAAATATACATCTGATACAGTAGGCACTGGGGTTAAAATAGTACAATACATATTCTCAAGTCAGGGGTGAAGCCCTAATTGGGTTTTAGACAGTGTCTGCGGTCCTTGTTTCGATAGGATTCAAGGGAGACATGAATTGGATGCAACATTCTCCTCAATCAAAAAAAAAAAAGGATGGAAGTGAACAACTCCTTGCCTGTGTACTTGCATCTGTGCTCCAAAAATTGATGATAGTTTTGCACCATGGGCAATACTTCTAGGTTGTAGCAAAAATTTCTTCAGAGACTAGGGGTGATGAAGCAAAGTAGTCAATGCATCACTAAAGCTATATTATTAGCTGGTGGGA
This sequence comes from Agave tequilana, assembly GCA_038442645.1. Lineage (NCBI taxonomy): Eukaryota > Viridiplantae > Streptophyta > Magnoliopsida > Asparagales > Asparagaceae > Agave > Agave tequilana. The sequence goes on from JAVJIF010033937.1 coordinate 26,879, forward strand.
AGAAAAATGGATATGAGAAGCAACTGTCATAGCCCAGATATGACATCGTCTTCTCCAGATATAACAGTTTTCTGTTCCAACGGTGAACAACTAATGATATGCATCGTCTTCTAAAAGGCATACACTGAAGTACAAATTTAAGCCAATTTAGGTTATTGCATGAGTTGAAGTTTCATAAACTGTGAAGCATTTGAAATTGGATTCCACTTGAATATTAAATCAGATTTTAAAGAACAAAAAAAGATCTTAGCACAAGACCTATGATCATCTTCTAAAGGAGTGACGTCCTCCAAGTTGTTGATAAAAATGCATCTAATGCAACGCAAAAAGGAATTATTGTTTGTTGAGGGAGACTTAGGTTGCGAGTGGTAAAAAGACCTGCTTCACTGGTAAAAAGAGTAGGAGTGGGTTTTGGAGAGTCCCACGTCCTAGTCTGATTACAGACTAATGTTAAAAAAGAAAAAAAGAAAAGAAAGATTGTTTGTTGAGAAAATTCAAGATCTGCAGCTTAATGAATATGAGAATTCATAGTACATAGTTATATGTAGCAGAGAAGCAATATAGTCAGGGGCCTCAAAGATAAAACAGGAATACTAGAAGATTAAATGCATGATTTAAGTCCTCAGCAATCTTGAATGGGGAAATTTTTCTCACATTTGGGTCCAAGACAAAGTAGAGTTGCTATCTCTCTTCCATTGTAACCTTCAGCTTGGGGAACCAGATCTTCGTCACATGCAGGGGGCAGAGTGAAGCGTGGGCACTTCATTCCAAAAGTTCGTTTTATGTATAATAATTTGTCTTATTAATTTGGGAAGTGTAGGCAATTGTTCTTACCTAATTCTAATTTTGGAATAGATCATGTTACACTGCAGAATTTTCCTTTTAAATGCGTGCTAATATAGACAAGTAAATTCCGTACATTTATCCTCTAATTATGTTAATTATCTTTTAAGGAGAGGTCTAACAGATTTAATTACTAAATACATCATTTAGTTACATTAGTTGCCTTTTGGGGATTCCAATAAGTTCACTTAATACCAAATAACAAAGTCCCAGCCGACTAATTGACTAGAGAAAATATCTCTTTAGTTTCCCTTATATTTAAGATATAAAATAATAATGAAGAATGACATTCTCTCTCTTTTTCTCAATGCCTTCCATATTTAGAAGAAATAAAGAAACGCCAATTAGAGCACTGTTTTATATTTTAAACACAAATTTTAATCTTGCAAGATATTATAAGGTATTATTTTAGAAAAAAATTAATATTATTTTTTCTACCAATAAAATTTTTTTTGGTTAATTATAGTTGGTATAGATTATTGGGTATCCTGCTTAACAAGAATCAATCTGACAACTAATCAAGATCACTGAGATATTAACAATCTAATTGGCCAGGTCGGCAAATATCAGGTGGGAGGTTTTCCGTTCAAAAGAACGTTCCTTAATTTAAGAACCACCTTTCAATTTCCTTCCTTGGTTTAAGCACCAATTAGACTGAATCCAAGTCAGTCTCGATATACTGTAAAGTATATCCCCTGTATAAAGGACTTAATCCACTTATACAGTATCACTTAGACTGAATCTAAGTCAATCTCGATATACTGTAAAGTATATCCCCTGTATAAAGGACTTAGTCCACTTATACAGTATTTGAAGTGAGGTACGCTTACAGCGAATCTCCTTAAGACAATTACGTCCCCCGCACCGGTGCTAACGGGATAATGGACGCTGGTCTCCCAAGATACAACACTTCTTCACGGTATTTGGATAGCACTACCAAATCACCGTACGGTCGAACCGTAGTCAACCAGTACCTACACAGGATTAGCAAAACAGCGGTATAACGACAAATTTCAAATGAATATTTGTCTTACTCTTTTGGAGGAACACCCACTGTTGAGGACGTAGGAAGGTTGAAGAATTTTGGCAGAATCTCCTTTAGGAAGTCGCTTCGGATTCCCACTTCACTTGGAAGTCGCGGATTCCCACTTCGTTGGAAGTCGCTCTGGAAGTCGTGGATTTCCCACTTCGCTGAAGCCCAGTTCAGAATCGAATTCAGAACTTTAGAGAGAGAGAGATCCTTCAGAAAGAGAGAAAGAGATCTCAGATTTGGTGTGTATTCTGTGTGTTTTCAATTGAGAGATTGGAGTGCTTTATATAGCACTCCAAGAGGGGCCAACAGGACTGAAAGAATGCAACCTTTCGTCCCAACCATTGCAACCTTTGGGCGTCCAACTGGTTCGCAACCTTTGGCAGCGACTGTTGGCAGTCCAACTGGTTTGCACCCGTTGGCAGTCCATTGGTTCGCGACTGTTGGTGGTCCAACAGGTTCGCAACCTGACAGCGGAGCGGAGCGGATCCGGTCCGGTTCGGCCCATACTACGAGACCTGATTCAAAAAGAACCAGGCCAGGTAGGGAACCCGAACCCGAACCCATGCCCATGCCCATGCCCATGCCCGAGCCCGGCCGGCCGCCGCCGCCGCCAGCGGCGGCGCGCGTGCGCATGCATGTCTGCATGTGCGGGCATAGTTCCCTCCTTTTCGCGCGCGAAAAATCCAAGTACCCAAAGGGCACGCCCTTTGTTCTCAATTTTCTCTATATATACACCACAAACTTCCATCCCACGGCCAATGTGGGACTAAATGCTTTAAGCTACCTTTAGTCCCTTTTGGCTTTGAATTAGGCAATCTTTGGACTTGAATATCTCATTCATTCGAAGTCGGAATTGAACATGTGAATATACCACGTTCATCACAAATGGAAGGAGAACACACTCCAACCATCATCCGGTTGATTCGATCAACGGATCTTGCCATAATTCATCTCGAAGATTCACTTTTATATTCTTCAATTCCAACAATCCCCCACAATGAATGGAGATTCAAGGAAATGACACACAAAGAGACTGACTCTATTGTGAAAGGTACTTGAGAAAAGAAACTGCATAAGGATAGGTGAACTAGGTCTTGAACCTTCCATAGTGAAAGCTTTATCGGACTTACTGGCTAATCAGTGAACTAGGTCTTGAACTGTTAGCCGTTAGTGTAAGCCAAGTCAACAAGCTTCACACAGTGACTTTCCAAATCAACTTTGGTTCTCTGTTGTGTCCGTTTTGGCCCTGGACATTCTTGGTTTCAGAGAGTATCTTTAGGGAATAACAGCCTCCATAGAGATTCCCAAAGAGCCGACCCAACTCTATACTCACATAGGTGATGGACCTATGAAGAGTAGTCTACTCTACTCCACTTGTATAGTAACAAGATATAGGCATCATTAAAGCGTTAAGCTTATCCTTAATCCACTTGTAGAAAAGCACTTATGTGCACCTTAGGAATGGATTGGAGTCAAGCTCCCAAGTGCTTACTTGCTGAGTCAATCATAACTAGTTTTTCCTCTTGAACTTAGTCCGTGGGAGCTCCAGTCGCTAAGTGAGGTTTCCATTAAGCTGACTCGGTAAGGTTAGGCTTTTAGACCCATTCCCCTCGATGCGCAGTTTATACGCTCTCCACTTAAACCTTTAGTAAGCGGATCCGCTAAATTATCCTTTGACGATACAAAGTCAATAGAGATAATTCCATTTGAGAGCAACTGCTTCACGGTATTATATCTACGACGAATATGTCTAGACTTACCGTTGTATATCACATTTTGTGCCCTAGATATAGCTGCTTGATTGTCGCAGTGTATACATATAGCGGGCACTGGCTTTTGCCATAACGGTATATCTTCTAAGAATTGTCGAAGCCATTCTACTTCTTCTCCAGCCTTATCTAAGGCTATGAATTCCGATTCCATAGTGGAACGGGCAATACATGTTTGCTTAGAAGATTTTCAAGATACCGCTGCTCCTACTAGAGTAAATACGTATCCGCTAGTTGATTTTGATTCCTCAGAATCTGCAATCCAATTAGCATCACTGTATCCTTCCAGTACAGGAGGATACTTTCCATATCTCAAGGCATATTCCTTGGTATGTGATACGTAACCTAATACTCGTAGTAGAGCGGTCCAGTGTAGATCACTAGGATTGCTAGTGTATCTACTTAACTTGCTTACAGCGTAAACAATATCGGGTCTAGTGCAATTCATTAAATACATTAGACTTCTGATAATCTGAGAATACTCCAACTGGCGTATTCCAGTTCCTGTATTCTTATGAAGGTGGACGTGTGGGAGAAAAAGATTTGTATTCTCTTTTATCCCATGATCCTTGAATCTTTCTATCATCTTTTCCACGTAGTGAGATTGAGATAAACTGATTCCATCTGGTGTTCTAGTAATTTTAATTCCTAAAATTACATCAGCAACCCCCAGATCCTTCATATCAAAACTGTTGGATAACATTCTTTTAGTGGACTTAATAATCTCAATATTAGTCCCAAGTATCAACATGTCGTCTACATAAAGACAGACAATGATACATGCATCTCCAACTGTTTTCGTGTAAACACACTTATCGCATTCATTGATAGTGAATCCATCTTTGATCATGACACTATCAAATTTCTCATGCCATTGTTTTGGAGCCTGTTTTAAACCGTATAAGGATTTTACCAATTTACACACCTTGTGTTCTTGGCCCTTGACTTTAAATCCTTCAGGTTGCTCCATATATATCTCTTCACTTAATTCACCATTTAAGAATGCAGTCTTGACATCCATTTGATGGATATCTAAGTTGTGCAATACTGCAATCGCAATCAACATCCGTATGGACGTTATTCTTGTTACTGGTGAATAAGTATCGAAGTAGTCAAGTCCTTCTTTTTGTCGATAACCCTTGGCTACTAATCTAGCCTTGTACTTATCGATAGATCCATCGGGTTTTAATTTTCGTTTGAAAATCTACTTACACCCAATTGGTTTACTTCCAGGAGGCAAGTTTACCAATTCCCAAGTATGATTACTTAGTATGGATTCTATTTCGCTATTTATAGCTTCTTTCCACATTTGTGCTTCTGGGGTTGACATAGCCTCTTTAAATGTTTGAGGCTCGCTCTCAATAGCGTATGCTATGAAATTTGGACCAAAAGATTTTGAGATTCTAGATCTCTGACTTCTTCTTGGTTCAATTTCCGCATTTACAATTGGTTCCTCGGGGCTTTCGTCCCTGAACGCCATCTCGTGTGTTCTTTCCCAGAAGTCTTATCTGCTTCCCGTTTGTACGGAAAGATATCTTCAAAGAACACAGCATCTCGAGATTCGATAATCATGTTTACATGAATATCAGGTATTTCTGATTTATGAACCAGAAATCTGTAGGCACTGCTATTCAAGGCATAGCCTATGAATATGCAGTCCATAGTTTTTGCTCCTAACTTAGTCTTTTTAGGTAATGGAGCTATCACTTTTGCAAGGCACCCCCACATTTTGAGGTAATGGTAGGAAGGTGTCCTTCCATGCCATAACTCGAATGGTATAAGACCAAGTTTCTTGTGGGGTACTCTATTTAGAATATAATTTGCAGTTAATAGAGCTTCCCCCCACAAGTTCTGCGGAGCTCCAGAACTTACGAGCATGGAATTAACCATCTCCTTCAAAATTCTGTTCTTCCGTTCAGCAATTCCATTTTGCTGAGGAGTATATGGTGCTGTTGTTTGATGTATTATACCAAAACTAGCACATAACTCACTAAAATCATTTGATTCATATTCTCCGCCTCTATCGGATTTTAGAATCTTGATTTTCTTGTTGAGTTGATTCTCAACTTCGGCTTTATATGTTGTAAACATATTTATTGCCTCATCCTTACTGTTTAAAAGATACACATAATAGTATCTCGTACAGTCATCAATAAAAGTAATAAAATACTTTTTACCGCCTCTAGTTGGCATAAACTTCAAGTCACATAGATCGCTATGAATTAACCCTAAAGGTTCTGTATTTCGATCTATTGAGTGAAATGAATTTTTAGCCAACTTGGCCTCAACACAAACCTCACACTTGCAAATTTCTTCCAAGTTGAGTTTAGGAATATATCCCAGATTAGACAAGTTCTTTAAAGACTTGTAATTTACATGCCCTAATCTAGCATGCCACAAAATAGGAGACTCAAGCAAATAAAAGAAGAATTTCCTTTATTTATAAGCTTTGGGTACAAATACACAGACTTTTTATCTACCACTGCAACATTGGCTTTAAAAAGTCCATCAACAAGATAACCCTTTCCCACATACATCCCTCCCTTAGTAAGTACAAATTTATCGGATTCAAAAACCATTTTAAATCCTTTCTTACTAAGTATTGATCCGGAGATCAAATTCTTGCGGATGTCTGGAACATGAAGCACATCGTTAAGAGTAAGCTCTTTCCCCGATGTCCACTTCAGGATGACCTTGCCCTTTCCTTCAACCTTTGAGACGGCTGAATTCCCCATGAATAGTTGCTCATCTTGCTATAGTATTTGATATTCTGAGAATAACAATTTCTCCGAGCAGATGTGCCGAGTAGCCCCAGTGTCTACCCACCAATCCTTATTGTTGGTTGTCAGATTCACTTCTGACACCACAGCTGAAAGGCTTGGAGACTCATGGTCGGTCAAGTTTGCCTGTGGGTGGCTCTTCTTGTTCTTTTTGAGGCGGCTGCGACATTCATTCGCCTTATGCCCCTCTTTGTTGCAGATGTAGCAGGTTCCTTTGAAGCGCATGTTCTTGCCTTCTTGGACCTTGCCCTTGTACCCCTGGGAAGTCTTCTTCCGCTTTAAGCCTTTGGAAGTAGACGCTTTCCCCTTTGAGTCCTCGATCACATTGGCTTTTGCTTCGTAGGAGTTCTTACTGCTCCTTTTTCTCGGACTTTCTGTTGTCCTCCTCTATTCGAAGCCTCACAATGAGATCTTCCAACTTCAACTCCTTTCGCTTGTGCTTAAGGTAGTTCTTGAAATCTCTCCACGCAGGTGGGAGTTTCTCCACGATAGTAGCAACCTGAAAAGTTTCAGGTAGGATCATACCTTCAGCTTCTATCTCGTGCAAGATAAGTTGGAACTCTTGCACCTGACTGATTACAGTCTTGCTGTCCACCATTTTGTACTCTAGAAATCGTCCTATGACGAACTTCTTGGTACCAGCATCCTCAGTCTTGTACTTCTTGTCAAGACTGGCCCATAACTTCTTTGCCGTTGTGATAGGACTGTAGACATTGTAAAGAGAGTCATGCAGTCCATTTAAAACATAATTTCGGCAAAGGAAGTCACATTGAGTCCATGCATCAGTTGCAGGCTCTGGTGGATCTTCTTGCAGGAATCTGGCCAGATGAAGAGTGGTCAAGTAGAAGAGCATCTTCTGTTGCCACCTCTTGAATTCTGTGCCATCAAATTTTCCTGGCTTCTCCGGCTTCGGGTTAGGAAGTGGAGTTGGCATCAAAGCTTGCATCTGCATGTTTGGTGCCTTGCTTGAGCTATCTTGATTAGTCTCAGACATCTTCTGCATGTTCAAGCAGAACAGAAGTAAGAAACTTCAATAGATAATTGTCTTAAGATTATTGGGTATCCTGCTTAACAAGAATCAATCTGACAACTAATCAAGATCACTGAGATATCAACAATCTAATTGGCCAGGTCGGCAAATATCAGGTGGGAGGTTTTCCGTTCAAAAGAACGTTCCTTAATTTAAGAACCACCTTTCAATTTCCTTCCTTGGTTTAAGCACCAATTAGACTGAATCCAAGTCAGTCTCGATATACTGTAAAGTATATCCCCTGTATAAAGGACTTAATCCACTTATACAGTATCACTTAGACTGAATCTAAGTCAATCTCGATATACTGTAAAGTATATCCCCTGTATAAAGGACTTAGTCCACTTATACAGTATTTGAAGTGAGGTACGCTTACAGCGAATCTCCTTAAGACAATTACGTCCCCCGCACCGGTGCTAACGGGATAATGGACGCTGGTCTCCCAAGATACAACACTTCTTCACGGTATTTGGATAGCACTACCAAATCACCGTACGGTCGAACCGTAGTCAACCAGTACCTACACAGGATTAGCAAAACAGCGGTATAACGACAAATTTCAAATGAATATTTGTCTTACTCTTTTGGAGGAACACCCACTGTTGAGGACGTAGGAAGGTTGAAAAATTTTGGCAGAATCTCCTTTAGGAAGTCGCTTCGGATTCCCACTTCACTTGGAAGTCGCGGATTCCCACTTCGTTGGAAGTCGCTCTGGAAGTCGTGGATTTCCCACTTCGCTGGAGCCCAGTTCAGAATCGAATTCAGAACTTTAGAGAGAGAGATCCTTCAGAAAGAGAGAAAGAGATCTCAGATTTGGTGTGTATTCTGTGTGTTTTCAATTGAGAGATTGGAGTGCTTTATATAGCACTCCAAGAGGGGCCAACAGGACTGAAAGATTGCAACCTTTCGTCCCAACCATTGCAACCTTTGGGCGTCCAACTGGTTCGCAACCTTTGGCAGTCCAACTGGTTTGCACCTGTTGGCAGTCCAATTGGTTCGCGACTGTTGGCAGTCCAACTGGTTTGCACCCGTTGGCAGTCCATTGGTTCGCGACTGTTGGTGGTCCAACAGGTTCGCAACCTGACAGCGGAGCGGAGCGGATCCGGTCCGGTTCGGCCCATACTACGAGACCTGATTCAAAAGAACCAGGCCAGGTAGGGAACCCGAACCCGAACCCGAACCCATGCCCGAGCCCGAGCCCGAGCCCGGCCGGCCGCCGCCGCCGCCAGCGGCGGCGCGTGCGCGCATGCATGTCTGCATGTGCGGGCATAGTTCCCTCCTTTTCGCGCGCGAAAAATCCAAGTACCCAAAGGGCACGCCCTTTGTTCTCAATTTTCTCTATATATACACCACAAACTTCCATCCTACGGCCAATGTGGGACTAAATGCTTTAAGCTACCTTTAGTCCCTTTTGGCTTTGAATTAGGCAATCTTTGGACTTGAATATCTCATTCATTCGAAGTCGGAATTGAACATGTGAATATACCACGTTCATCACAAATGGAAGGAGAACACACTCCAACCATCATCCGGTTGATTCGATCAACGGATCTTGCCATAATTCATCTCGAAGATTCACTTTTATATTCTTCAATTCCAACATAGATAACAATCATAGTTTATAAATGTATGATTTACATTTAGTTATTTCACTTAATTTAACACGTCTTCCTCTTATCGTTCTTGCTAATTTATTTAAAGTAAAACATACCTAAACTTTATGCACGATCAAAGAATGATAATGTTTCAAATATAAACTCGAGAAATTTGCATATTATATTTCACCCACCATGTCATTTCTAGCATTGTAGCTGGCAACATGCAACAAATTGCATGCATTTCAAACCTGCCATTCACATCTAGGGCTGGACCCAACACAAGAAAATTACGAATCACATAGTGAGGGTATGAAAATTTGGAATATTGCATAAATGTATTTGAAACAAAAACAATATAGACTCAGGATCAAGTTATAAGTCAGTATGAAGAGTCAAGAGAACTTTTATTTTGATCATTTGCACTGTCAGTACCAAGCACGTGCATCTTGTTGGCCCAAAGGCCCATCACTCTAGTTTGATGATGATCAACTCATGTAGTTATAGTACTAATGATCTTGTGTTTAATTAGTCTCAGATTTATGATCAAGATCTTAGTTGGTGTTTAGCTTCAACAAAAGATTTAAAGTCAAGTTTTAGAGCTAGCACGGTTTGATTCAAGAGCTTGTGCATCAAGACCACATCAAGTACTCAAGAGGAGTCTAGCTCTTTAGATCGAGTTTGGACCAAGTCAAGAAGATGAGAAGACTTCAAGTGAAGACTTCAAGAAGATGACTTGTGTCTAGGTTTGTTTTTATTAAGTTTTTTTTAGATTAAAATGTAAAGGATAGAATAGTTGGTGGATTGCTCAAGTATACCATATACACTCACACACAAGATTTAGTTGTGTTTTCATAAAAGAATTTTTATTTTGAAAAATACAAAAGAGTTTTCATTTTGGAAAAATACCGGTTTGGTTTTTGGAATTCAAAGTATATATGTTTTAACCAAAATCATATTTAGTGCTTATTGTCAAAAACATAGATATTTCATCATTTATGTGTAGTAGATCATATCCATACACACTAAGCTTTAAAAGAGTTTAAAATATCTTGTTTTTGTATTTGGAGGAGTTTTGGATAAAAAATCTATTTTGAAAAAAATACGATTTTTGTTTTATGCCAAAATTTCTAAGTTACAAAAATAATTCAAAATGTTTGTAACATGTCTTGATTTTACTCAAACATATTTGTATATCAAAGTATTATACTGAAACTATTTTTGTAGATTTTTAGAGATTTTATGGGATTTTATTGAAGTCAAAATGTCAAGTTTTTATTACCCATAAATCCCTGTTCTGGCTTCTGCCGGTCGACCGGACCGGTCGACCGAGCTAGGAGTCGGTCGACCGAGTCGGTCGACCGACGTGCACAAACGTGCACGCCAGTTCTGGCTGGAGGGCCGGTCGACCGACCCGGTCGACCGCCAGAAAGGTTCTGCTCTCTGGAAAGCCCCGGTCGACCAGGCCGGTCGACCGGCAGAGAGCTCTGCTCTCTGTTCCAGACCACGGTCGACCAGGCTGGTCGACCGAGGCTCCAACGGTCAGATTTCTGACCGTTGGCGGTCGACCGGGCCGGTCAACCGACAGCAGCCAGAGCTGCTGACTGGACCCCAACGGCTAGTTTTTGGATAGCCTATAAATTGGGGATTTCTTGGTCTGTTTTATACAAGATTTGAGGAGAGTTTTAAACCTAGTTTTTCCCATTTATCTCAGAGTTTTCTTCACTTGTTTGAGAGCAAATATTTCCAATCAAAAGGAAGTTTATCAGAGAGTTTTCAAAGTGATTTCTTGTGTTTTCCTCCACACATTCCATCCTTATTTTTCTCACAAACACTTAAGCTATCCATAGATATATTCATCCTATAGGAGTGTTATTGTGAAATTGTTTTTAGGTGATCAAAGTGTTGTGATCACCAAAGACTTCTTCTTTGCTTTGAGGAGGCGGACTTGTGTGTTCGCGTTGTTTCGGGTTCTTGTGTGAACTCGGTGTTTGAGGTGCGGCCTCGGCGAGCTAGTGGGCTTGCGGTGTGTAGTTCTTGCGGGAACGAGTGAAGGGACTAGAGAGTCCAAGGAGTTCAAGTGTGAACTCGCCTTGTAGGTGTTGCGGCACCGAGTGATCCGGCGGGATCGATTTATAGTGGAAATCCTTCAAGTGTTGAAGGCGGGGACGTAGAGCAAGTGTGCTCGAACCTCAAAACAAATCTCCCGTGTTTGCGATTGCTCTCTCTCTATCTCTTACTTGTTTATATCTTGCATGCTTATATTGCTTTCATCTTTATATGCTTGATATATATTTGTGCTCATATTGTTATATGCTTGGGGATTGTTTGCTAACACTTGTATTCAACCAAGAGAGCCAACGCGGCACCTCAACTCTTATTTAGAGGAATCTTGAGGAGTTAGTCCAGAGTCCTTCACGGGGAATCCGGCTACACTCTTGTGTTATACTTGGTGTTTAGTCTAAGAAGCTTTAGTTTGCATTAATAAGTTTTAATTCCGCATTATTGACCATTAGATTAGCTAGTCACCTATTCACCCCCCTCCCGCTAGGTGGATTACAATTGGTATCAGAGCCAAGTGCTCTTAATTTGGGTCTAACAACCTAGAGTTAAAGATCCTCATTTTATAGCTAATCACAACATTTGTACACACACCATGGATTTCATGTCACCTCCCACCTTTGACATTCTTAACATCCAAACTTGGAAGGTTAAGATGTCTTTGTACCTCAAAGCCTTAGGAATCATGTTTATTTTGCCACTACTAGAGATTCTTATTGTTTAAATGGCAAAAATATTGAGGCTAATGCAAAAGCCATCCATGCTTTGAAGAGTACCCTAAATGATGATTATTTATCTAGGGTTGCTAATCTTGATTCGGCTTTTGTAGTTTGGAACACCATCATCTCCCTTGGCGAACAAGAACAATATTATGCGGGAAGCGACTCGAATGTTGGAAGTGATGCTTCCAATGTATGCTACATGGTCCAAGGGGATAACCCCCTTGAGGTAAACACCGAATCCGAGTTAGAAGAAGATGTTGATATGTCTTATGATGAGCTTGAATCATTTTGTCAACAACTTCTTGAAAAATATGAATTGCTTAAAAAGGATAACAAGAAAATGAAAAATAAATTTGATTGCTTGTTAAAAGAAAAAGATTCTTTACAAGATAAATTTGAAAATATCTCAAAGAAAATGAATGTTTGAAAAATGAAAATATTTTCTTACTTTCTAAATTGAATGATTTATGTGAAGGAAATAATGCTTTGAAAAATAAAATTGTTTTGGTGAAAAATAAAAAGAAGTTGCTTTGCATGAAAACACTTCTTTAAAAAGAAAAAGAATAATGATTCTCAATCTCACCATGCTTTACATGCCACTATTAATCAAAATGAGATTAAATTTTTAAAAAATAAAATTGATTGTTTAAGCTCAACTTTGACCAATTGTGCATTTAACCATAAAAGATTGGAATTCTTGTTTCAAAAGAAATAAGTTCCCCATGTTCATGCACAACACCCACATCATGCATATGCACACTTTGCACGTCATGATCACACTCATACACATATGCATCCTAGAGTGTACAAGTGTACACATTGTGACCGCAAAGGCCATGTAGCAAAATTTTATTATGATAAGATAAATGCTTTAAATTTTGCTAATAAGAATGTTTGGGTTCCTTACAATGCTAACCCTCAGGACCTAAAAGAAAATGGGTACCAAAATCCCCACCTTTTGTATTTGATGTAGGTGCGGGCTCTCACAAAACGTGAGAGGGATGGTGCCTTGGTGGTGGATGCACATGGACTTGATGGACACACATTTGACGCACCGCTATCAAGGAGGTTTGGTAGGACAACCACCATGTTTTTAGAGATTTGGAGTATAGTTTTTTATTTTTGGTAACTATCTCTAAACTCCTAATTTAATTTACATGCTTTTTACTTATATCACATTTTTTTTGGCATGTTCATGTTCTATGTTTTATGTTTCATGTGGTAAATACTAGTTTAGATGTAGTTTTTGTCAAAACTTAGATATATACTTGTACAAGTAGTGAGCAACATTTGATTCATATACGTTTGCACTTCATTGTTCATTTGTACTCACTATATGCACATGTATAGCCTAGTTTTGATGATTTCCTCATTTACACTTGTTTTGCCTATTTTCATGTTTTACTTCATGTATATGCTATTTTTGTTCAAAACTAATAAATATACATGTATGCCCCTTGAGTCATTTGCCTTCATGCAATTTATCTTATGAACTCTTTTTATGTTTGGGTTATGTATGCATATTATTAGTTTTGGATAAAAACATACATATACCTAGAAGTTTGTTTTTAAATGAAAAATGAATTTTCATGATTTGTTTGATAAAATGATATTCATGTTTGTTTTGAGTTTTGTTGACTAATTTCATGAATATGCTAGGCACATGTTGTTTGTACACTCATATTTAATTTGTTTTCTCATGACTATGTTTTCATGAGTCTTTATGAGCTTTATAGATCTTGAGTGACAACTCCCATGTACTTAGTATGTTTTATGATATACATATAATTTGGTTTCATGTTTTGAATGATCTTTAACTAGTTTTTCAAAAATTACTTTAACTAGTTATTTATTTTTTATTTGATAGTGTTTTCACAATAAAAATATTTTCAAACACTTATTTTTGAAAACCCCTACCAACCCCTTCATGGGCGGACGGATGGGCGAGTATGCCTTGTAAGCCTTATTGAAAATCTTTTATCTTGTGCATAAAAAGGGTGGTTTATTATGAGTTATATACTTGATTTACATCATATTTTCAATTGGTATCTCAATTGATTTTTTTTGTATATACTCATATTTTGTTTCCTATATATGTATGCTTCATTTCATATAATATCAATTTCTATTGGTATTTTCATTTTCATACATATATACGATTTGTTTGTGCTTGATTGTCAAGATATTTACTTGTTTAAAGCACAAAGTATGTTTATGCTAAGCTTAATTCAAATTTTAATTTTCAATTGATTTCTCAATTGGTACTGTTTATATAAGCTTATGCATTATCTTCAAATGGTATTTTTTTTACAATTGGTATTTTTTTGATATCAAAATGTACAATATATTTTAATAGGTATCTATTGAACTATTTATTTCAATTGGTATCCATGTAAATTTAAATTGATATTTTCTTTCATTGGTATCAAAATTTCGTTGTTATTTCAATTGGTAAAATGTTTTTCAATTACTTGTGTTTCTATTGGTAAAATGTTTCAATTACCATTAGAATTCAAAATTTGTATTGTTTAGTTACAATTGGATTCTTTAAAAAAAAATGTTTTGATATGTTTTAGTTCCAATTGATATCTCAAAAATTTTGTTTATTTACAAAGGTATCTCAAAAATGTGTTTTATTACCTTGAGTAAATTTCAAAATTTGTTTTAAGTGATTATCAAAAATTTGTCTTAAAAATATTTTAGTTATATATTGCCTATATGCAATGGGAGCTTAACATCTCTTCTACATATAGATTCATGTTGAGTGTATCTTATATTGAGGAGCTTGACAACTCTTCTGTATGCGATACACGTGTGTAGGGGGAGCTTCACATCTCCTCTTATGCATTGCATATTATGCGTTATGTGAGTTAGGGCTTGTCATCCCTTCTTCATGTAATGCATATATGTAGGGAAGTTAATTTAGCGTCTTCCTCTTCATGAATGTATATCGCATATATCTCTTTATTGGTTTGTTTGATTTCACCCCTTTGTTGATTTTTGTTTTTGACAAAAAGGGGGAAACATTATTTTGTGTTTACTTTAACCCCTTTGTTGATGATTGACAAAAAGAGGGAGAAGTATTTTAGTATATATGCATGTTTTCCTTGCTTTATACATAAAGAGGGAGAAGAATTTCTTGTTTATGCATATTGTTTTGTTTTGCAAAAAAGAGAAAAGAATTTGATGAGTTTTATGCTTAATTGGCATGTTTATCTCCTTATATTTGCATACATGTTTGTTTAGATTCATGTGCTTCATTGCCATATATTATTGTTTATTAAGATGCATGAGTTAAGGGGGAGCTTCTTTGAAGCTTTACTTTAATCCATGCATATATATATAACTCCATAAGTTTTGTCATCATCAAAAAGGGGGAGATTGTTGGCCCAAAGGCCCATCACTCTAGTTTTGATGATGATCAACTCATGTAGTTATAGTACTAATGATCTTGTGTTTAATTAGTCTCAGATTTATGATCAAGATCTTAGTTGGTGTTTAGATTCAACAAAGGATTTAAAGTCAAGTTTTGGAGCTAGCACGGTTTGATTCAAGAGCTTGTGCATCAAGACCACATCAAGTACTCAAGAGGAGTCTAACTCTTTGGATCGAGTTTGGACCAAGTCAAGAAGAAGAGAAGACTTCAAGTGAAGACTTCAAGAAGATGACTTGTGTCTAGGTTTGTTTTTATTAAGATTTTGTTTTTAGATTAAAATGTAAAGGATAGAATAGTTGGTGGATTGCTCAAGTATACCATATACACTCACACACAAGATTTAGTTGTGTTTTCATAAAAGAATTTTTATTTTGAAAAATACAAAAGAGTTTTCATTTTGGAAAAATACTGGTTTGGTTTTTGGAATTCAAAGTATATATGTTTTAACCAAAACCATATTTAGTGCTTATTGTCAAAAACATAGATATTTCATCATTTATGTGTAGTGGATCATATCCATACACACTAAGCTTTAAAAGAGTTTAAAATATCTTGTTTTTGTATTTGGAGGAGTTTTGGATAAAAAATCTATTTTGAAAAAATGCGGCTTTTGTTTTATGCCAAAATTTCTAAGTTACAAAAATAGTTCAAAATGTTTGTAACATGTCTTGATTTTACTCAAATATGTTTGTATATCAAAGTATTTACTGAAACTATTTTTGTAGATTTTTAGAGATTTTATGGGATTTTATTTAAGTCAAAATGTCAAGTTTTTATTACCCATAAATCCCTGTCTGGCTTCTGCCGGTCGACCGGACCGGTCGACCGAGCTAGGAGTCGGTCGACCGACGTGCACAAACGTGCACGCCAGTACTGGCTGGAGGGCCGGTCGACCGACCCGGTCGACCGCCAGAGAGCTTCTGCTCTCTGGAAAGCCCCGGTCGACCGGGCCGGTCGACCGGCAGAGAGCTCTGCTCTCTGTTCCAGGCCACGGTCGACCGGGCCGGTCGACCGAGGCTCCAACGGTCAGATTTCTGACCGTTGGCGGTCGACCGGGCCGGTCAACCGACAGCAGCCAGAGCTGCTGACTGGACCCCAACGGCTAGTTTTTGGATAGCATATAAATTGGAGATTTCTTGGTCTGTTTTATACAAGATTTGAGGAGAGTTTTAAACCTAGTTTTTCCCATCTATCTCAGAGTTTTCTTCACTTGTTTGAGAGCAAATATTTCCAATCAAAAAGGAAGTTTATCAAGAGAGTTTTCAAAGTGATTTCTTGTGTTTTCCTCCACACATTCCATCCTTATTTTTCTCACAAACACCTGAGCTATCTATTGATATATTCATCCTATAGGAGTGTTATTGTGAAATTGTTTTTAGGTGATCAAAGTGTTGTGATCACCAAAGACTTCTTCTTTGCTTTGAGGAGGCGGACTTGTGTGTTCGCGTTGTTTCGGGTTCTTGTGTGAACTCGGTGTTTGAGGTGCGGCCTCGGCGAGCTAGTGGACTTGCGGTGTGTAGTTCTTGCGGGAACGAGTGAAGGGACTAGAGAGTCCAAGGAGTTCAAGTGTGAACTCGCCTTGTAGGTGTTGCGACACCGAGTGATCCGGTGGGATCGATTTATAGTGAAAATCCTTCAAGTGTTGAAGGCGGGACGTAAAGCAAGTGTGCTCGAACCTCGAAACAAATCTCCCGTATTTGCGATTGCTCTCTCTATCTCTTACTTGTTTATATCTTGCATGCTTATATTGCTTTCATCTTTATATGCTTGATATATATTTGCGCTCATATTGTTATATGCTTGGGGATTGTTTGCTAACACTTGTATTCAACCAAGAGAGCCAACGCGGCACCTCAACTCATATTTAGAGGAATCTTGAGGAGTTAGTCCAGAGCCCTTCACGGGGAATCCAGCTGCACTCTTGTGTTATACTTGGTGTTTAGTCTAAGAAGCTTTAGTTTGCATTAATAAGTTTTAATTCCGCATTATTGACCATTAGATCAGCTAGTCACCTATTCACCCCCCTCTAGGTGGATTACACATCTTTCATTCTTTTGGGTGATAGGATTCTTGTCGTCGACAATGTTGAATCATTGATGATGATGTCAATAGTGGCTTTAGAACTGGCCGGAAGAGTCAAAAATAATTATTTAACAAACCTAACCATGAAATTTAAGCTGCTGGTTCATGTGTGTGAGCCACACACACATATTATAAGAGAACCAATCTCGTGTTGACACATGAATAGGATGTAAAAGGAGCTCAAAGACTTTAAAACTTTGTTATCCTGAAATCTGACATCTTATCCAAGTGTCAACGCATGGTTGACCCTCTTATAATATTTGAGTGGCCCACACACATGCACCTAACTGGAAATTTAAGTTGAAATGTTAGCCAAACAGAGGATACAATGAAGTAATACTAATAAATACAGTGACCATGGAGGAAACCTTACTACATATTATCGATCAGATAAAATAGTGACAGAGATCTAGGGATTTTTGAAGCATCATAGGAGAAAATTTTCTCCATGACCAACGATCTTCGATTTTCTCACACACAGAGAATGCTGCTTATGAGCTAATAACTCATTTTGCAAAATGAGCTATCTTTAATAGAGAAGCAGCCAGGCCCACCTGTGAAGGGTTAGAGTAGAATCAATTTAAACAAATTTGTAAAAGTAGGTTTGTAAAATTAGAGTGATTCCTAATTTCTATGCGAAGATTTATTTTTTTTATTTCTATCTAAATAAATTTAGAACAATCTAATACTTATCTATTCGAAATAATCCCACATACTTTTTATATAAATGTGGTTTACCTACTTACAATATGTAGAAAAATATTTGATAAAAATTAGAAAGAAAAGAGAAAGGGTCTTTTCTCTTATGCACCGCCGCAAATCTACCGCATTATCAAATTTACCCCCTAAGTCTTCATAATATACTTACTACCCCTTTAAATCTTAAAAAATATCAAATTAATCCTTTATGTTAATTTTTTAATAGTTTAAAAATGTAATTACTTTTTTATCCTTCAAAATTTAAAATATTACTCAAATTTACCCGCATCTCTATCCCGGGTCTTTTCCATCTCTCCTCCAACGAGTCCTCGACCCGCCACGACAAGTCCTCGACCCGAGGCCTCAAGATCGCAACCATCTTCTCTATCCTCACCAGTGGGGGCATCGGCGTCTGGGCAAGTGGATCCCATCCCTCCGCTCCGAAATCGATGTATTTTTCATCGTCCAGGCATTCACTGCTGGCGTCATACTTGCCACCGGCTTCATCCACATCCTCCTTGACACTTAAGATAGCCTGACGTCACCCTGCCTCGACGAAAAGCCGTGGCATGATTTTCGGTTCACAGGGTTCGTGGCAATGGGGCGGCGATCAGGACGATGAGGACTGATAGTTTTGCCATAGGGTATTTATAACAGAGTGCATTTCAAAAAGGTGGAGGTGAATCATGGTGTTGATGATGAGGAGGTTAGAGGGAACAGTCATGGAGTATGGATCACATGGGCATGGCATGGGGAGCATGTGCAAACCATGCGACCCATGGGCATGCTTATGGGTCGAGGAGTGGGGAGGCGGATGAGGAAGCAATGGAGCTTATCCGACACAGAGTTATTGTTGGATAGAGAGATTATTGCTGAGGAAGTCGACAAGGATCGTCGAGGGATCATCGAGGAAGTCGGTGACAAAAGACGACGGAAGGAGAGGCAGCAAAACAGCACAATTAGCAGAAAACAGGGTTTGCGGTCGACCGGCCCGGTCGACCGCCCGCACAAGCAGGTAATCGGTCGACCGGACGGTCCACCGATGTGCACAACGTGCACAAAGAGGAAGTCCGGTCGATCGTCCGGTCGACCGACTGAAAGTACCCAACTCTCTGTTGGGCACCCGGTCGACCGCCCGGTCGACCGGTGGAAGGGGTCGGTCGACCGCCCGGTCGATCGACAGTCGGGTGCGGGTATTTTTCTGCTGATTCGGAAATCTGTGTATTTAAAGACTGTTTTGGTTTCTAGGGTTAAGGTATCAGAAGAATCTGTAAGCTAGAGCTCTCTTGCATTCAAAGAGGCTGCTAGCAATTGTAATCTTCCTCAAAGTAATTAATCTCTCTTCTGGATTGCCCCGAGGACGTAGGCATTGAGGCCGAACCTCGTTAAATTCGTTTGTTTGCGTGCTCTCTCTCTGGTTGATTGTTTTTGTGCTGTTTGGGATTGTTCTCTGTGTTTGGGAGATTCGGGAGATCCTCATCAGGTTGTTGTCACCGAGGGCACAACTAGTGGTATCAGAGCTTCCAGGTTTGGCTTGGGATGTCTGAAGATTCGGAGGGCTCGAGATCTGATTCGGTGGAGATCGTGTGTCGATCTCCGATCAGAGGTATTGATGTTCGTGGGATCGTGTGTCGATCTCAGGAGAACGCAAAGAGGGCTCGTGGAATCTGTGGTGGAGTAGATCTGGAGAGAAACTCGATCTAGGGTTTCAAGGGAAAGGTAAAAATCTAAGTTTTATCTGAATAGAGATCTATTTCCAGTTGATTGTTCTTCCGCATAGATAGAGGATCATAAATCTCAATGGCAGAAGAAATTTCTTCGGCTAAGACAATGAATTCTCACCTGAGGATTGAAGTTGTCAAGTTCAACGGTACAAATAACTTCGGGATGTGGAGATGTGAGGTTATGGATGCGCTGAATGCATCGAACCTCGAAGATACTCTCCTATTGGAGAAGAAGAAGAGCACGACCACTGATGAAGAGTGGGCAAAGATGAACAGGTCGGCATGTGGATTGATACGTTCATGTTTGTCGCAAGACATAAAATACCTTGCGCAACATGAGACGTCGGCGAAGAAACTGTGGGAAACCCTTGCGAAGAAATACCTGACTAAGAGTGTTGAATCCAGGTTGCAGCTTAAGAGTAAGCTGTACAATTTTCAAATAAAGAAGGGGAGCACAGTGAATGAGCACATCAACCGATATACGAAGCTTCTTACAGACTTGGTAAACGTGGATGTCATGATAGAAGAGGAAGATAAGCCGATCATCTTTCTGAACTCACTCCCGGCGGAGGAGTATGAGACATTCACTCTGACCTTCATCAATGAAAGGCAGACCTTGGATTATGATGAGGTGTCGTCTGCATTGTCAAGTTATGAGACGAGGAAGAAGGAGAGACATCCTTCTAAGTCAAGCTCATCGGCGGAGGCACTGGAAGTAAAAGGCAGGAGTTCATCGAGGAAGGGTAAGGAGGTTAGAGGAAGATCAAAGTCCAGGTCGGGTTTCAGAAATCTGAAGAGGAATCAGTGTGCCTTGTGCAAGAAACTAGGACACTGGAAAGCAGAATGCCCGAAGGCCAAAGGTAAGAAGGTGGAGTCAAAGACCGAGGCGAATCTCGCACAGGCGGATGGATCGGATGATGACTCATCGGTGTTCTCTCTCTCTCTCTCGGTTACTACCCCTACTGTTTGTAACTCAGATAGTGCTGAGTGGATCTTGGATAACGGAGCCACCTATCATGTGTGCCCGAACAGGGCCTGGTTTTCTAGCTTTGAGAAGCTGGATGGATGTTACACGGTCATGGGGGATGACCACCCGTGTAATATAGAAGGGATGGGTACAGTCCGCATCAAGATGGATGATGGGATAGTTCGAGAGTTGAAGGAGGTGAGGTATGTACCTCAGCTCAAAAGGAATCTTATCTCAGTTGGCACTTTGGAAGCATCGGGCATGGTGATATCTGTTCGAGATGGCGATCTCAGGATGATCAAGGGCTCGATGGTGGTGATGAAGGGCGTCCGCCAAGGCAACCTCTACTACTTGAAGGGTAGTACGATGACAGGTCAGGTGGAGACTTCGAGTTCCTCAGATGATGGTGGCCCGGAGGTCTGGCAGGGAAAGGTCGGACAGGAAGAAGAAAAATCTTTGCGAGCTCCTGCAAAGATGGAATTGCTGAAAGGTGCTGCTACCTGCGAGTTGGAAGGTGAACACAGCGTTCTGGACAAGAAGAAGGTGAGATTCAGCACCAGTACTCACCGCAATGAAGGTCTTCTTGATTGTGTTCACATGTGCGTATTGGGACCTGCTAAGACGGCATCGCTTGGAGGTCACAGGTACTTTGTCTCTTTCGTTGATGGTTCATCTAGGCATGTTTGGATATATCCCATGAGACAAAGGAGTGAAGCCCTAGATGAGTTGAGGAAGTGGAGAGGAAAAATGGAGAGGCAGATAGGTAGGAAGATAAAGGAGCTTCATATTGGTAATGTTGGAATAGACATTAACCAATTCCTACAATTTGGCCAAAACACAGGGATTGCTACTCACTTCTCAACAGGTACAGATGGGTTGGCTAAAGATGTAGTCCGTTCCTTGCTGGGGGAGGTTCGGCGGATGTTGTCTAATGCAGGATTAGACAGGTCGTTTTGGGCTGAGGCGACTGAGTATGCTAGCCATCTCATGAACAGATCGACTGCGATAGGAGGTAAAGCTCCATTGGATATTTGGTCTGGGAAAGCTGCTCAAGATCATTGTTTGCTGCGGGAGTTTGGAAGTCCGGCCTACTTCAGTGCCAAGAATGGCAAGGTGAATCCGCGAGCAAAGAGGTTTGTCTATTTGGGCGTCAAGAGGAACAGCTATAGGTTGTGGGACCCCGAAGACAAGAAGATCATGATGAACAGGCATGTCACTTTTGGAGAGACTTCAGTGTTGAAGTCCACCGTCTCTCAGCAGGTGGAGAGGACAGAGACCAAGGAAGGATCGCAGCGGGTGGAGGTTGATGCTACTCCATCATCTCCAGTTGGTTCGGCATCAGTAAAGACTTCATCGGATGTGACACCGGATGGAGATCATGATACCAAGGTTGATGCTGAACAGGTTGAAGACATTGTTGAGGATGTCGAGTTGTTTGCAGCTATTGGAACAAAGGTGAAACCACGCTTGTGGGGAAAGAAGCATGAATCTCAAGCTTGTGATCGTGACAAGCTGAAGTTGAAGGCCGTTGTCCTCCATGATGGTTAGGAAGAGGTTCATATAACTCAGTCAGACAGGTTCGCTGCTGCAAATACAGGTACAAGTGCTTGAGCTTGATGAAGCTCATATCCAATGAACTGCGGTTGGCTTGATCCTTTTGGGCAAAGGTACGTAGGCAGCCGTAAAGGCGCAGCCATTTGTTGATGCAACCCTTATGAAGCTATGTGGGTGCTCGAGAAGCTGTTTGGATCTTCACGTAGAGGTGAAGAGTTATGGCCGATGGAACTTCACGTAGAGGTAGAGAGGCTTCACGTAGAGGTGAAGTGTTGTGGCCAGTTGGACTTCACGTAGAGGTGAGGTGTTGTGATCTCGATGAACATGTGATCTTCCGGTGAGAAGATGTTGAGCTTACATAAGGAGTGGTGTGCATCCAGTTGAAGCCGATGGTGTTTGGTGTGCTCTACGCAGACTTGGTTGGACCGTCAGTGGAAGACATGTAGACTAGATAGAGCTGGTCAGTTGAAGAGTCAGTGTTGGCTCGTGATGAAGTCTTCGTGAGGTTGTGAAGTTGCAGAGTAGGAGCCATTTGGTGATCGACAGGTATGGAAATTCCCCTAAGGTGAAGTGTACGGAAGGCATGTGTGGTGCGTTCCAGTGGATAGCTGAGCTAAAGATTCCAAGCCGAGATCGTGTGTCGATTTCGCCGAGATCGTGTGTCGATTTCGTCCGGTGCGCGCAAGCCGAGATCGTGTGTCGATTTCGCCAGGTGATAGACTGGGGTACGTTGGAGATCGGCTCAGATTTTGAAAAAATCTTCACCGAGGTGAAGAATTGTTGGATAGAGAGAGATTATTGCTGAGGAAGTCGACAAGGATCGTCGAGGAAGTCGGCGACAAAAGACGACGGAAGGAGAGGCAGCAAAACAACACAATTAGCAGAAAACAGGGTTTGCAGTCGACCGGCCCGGTCGACTGCCCGCACAAGCAGGTAATCGGTCGACCGGACGGTCGACTGATGTGCACAAAGTGCACAAAGAGGAAGTCCGGTCGACCGTCCGGTCGACCGACTGAAAGTACCCAACTCTCTGTTGGGCACCCGGTCGACCGCCCGGTCGACCGTGGAAGGGGTCGGTCGACCGCCCGGTCGATCGATAGTCGGGTGCGGGTATTTTTCTGCTGATTCGGAAATCTGTGTATTTAAAGGCTGTTTTGGTTTCTAGGGTTAAGGTATCAGAAGAATCTGTAAGCTAGAGCTCTCTTGCATCCAAAAAGGCTGCTAGCAATTGTAATCTTCCTCAAAGTAATTAATCTCTCTTCTGGATTGCCCCGAGGACGTAGGCATTGAGGCCGAACCTCGTTAAATTCGTTTGTTTGCGTGCTCTCTCTCTGGTTGATTGTTTTTGTGCTGTTTGGGATTGTTCTCTGTGTTTGGGAGATTCGGGAGATCCTCATCAGGTTGTTGTCGCCGAGGGCACAACAGTTATTTCACAGGTAATTTCTATAGTTAGTTAATTCATTATTAAATGAGGTTTAATTAGTTTAAATATAATTTAATTAGGATATAAGGGTATTAAAGGAATTTTATAAAAAATTAACAAAATATTCCATTTTTTATTCCTTTTAACTGATAATAAGGGTAATTTTGAAAATATGAAAGATTTAGAGGAGTTATAAAGATATTATGAAATTTGGGGGGTAAGTTTGATAATGCAATAGATTTGAGGGGTACATATGAGAAGGACCCAAAAAAGAAAAGGAAAGATAAAAATAAAACATTTGGAAAAAAGTAAGAAATCTTAAAAAGATAAGGAAAACATCCAGGAGAAGCAAAGGGAAAATAAGAAAAATAATAGAAAAACAGAAAGAGAAAAATATTGCACAAAAAAGAAGAAGAAAGAATTAGAAATAAGTAGAACAGAATCAAATGAAAAGAGAATAAAAATATGATAAAAAGGTAGAAGAAAGGTAAAAGAGAAATGAAAGAATCTTCAAAAAGAGAGAATCCAAAAAATAGAGGAAAAAATCGGCAAAATAAAGTGGAAAATGTAGGAGAAAGTAGGAGAAAGAAAAGAAAACAAAAAAAAAATGGATCTAAAAAAATAAGAAAGAAATAAGAAAGAAGTTACATAAACATAAATCATCCAGATTCTAGCAGAGTCCACTTAATTCTCTTTCATGTACAATTCTCACTTTTCTATATCTCCACACGCGCGCGCGTAAAGAAATAAATCATAATTCTAAACAAATTCGGGCAAAATATATGCATGGAATCATAATATATTGATTCATTAAAATATCAATTCTTCATCGTTTAAAAATCTAATTTTCTTTAGCATTTTAGGGTCTGATCTCTAGTGTATTAAAGAAAAGATTATATATTTGATTGTGTCAATAAATTATCCACTCAGGTCCACTGTGTTGCCACCACGCGAGATAGAGGGAGAGAGAGAAAGAGGGAGAGACGGAGAAAAAAATCCACAGAAAATAGGCAATTGAACAACATAATTTTGACCCCTAGAAAAAAAACTACATCTTTGGTCATACAGTCCAATCAATAGGATTGCAAAATTAGAAATACACATGAAAAGAAAATTGAAAAATTCATCTACGTAACTTAATATGCAGAAAAAATACCGGACAAAAAATTAGAAATAGACATGGAAAAAAAATCTCAAAGCAAAAGATTCATCTATATGACTAAATATGCAATAAGAATCCACACAAAACATTTAAAATACACAAATAAAACCCTCATATCCAAAAATTCTTTATAGGTACAATTAAGGTTACACAAAAAATTCAATATTTATAAGTTTGGTTAACGCCACCTTGTCTGATTTGGTAGAGTTAGAGAGACACTGAGAGAGAAAGAAAGAGAGTCGGAGAGAAGGGAGGGTCTCGGTCGGTATTGCTTTCTTTCTTTTATTGGGGGCAATGAGAGAGACACACACACATAGAAAGGAAGAGAGAGAGAGAGAGTCAAAAAGTGGGGTAGAGTTAAAGAGTGAGGATGTTGTCTTTTTTCCTTTTGTACTTTTTTCTTTTAATTGAAAAGAGTTCAAATTATAATAAGCAAATTGTACAGAGAAAGTTCTCATATTAAAGAAATATTTATTTTTATTTTAATTTATTACAAAAGCAACATGATAAGGAAAAATAAAGAGGCGGATGGGGATAGAAAATATGCACATGCTTTGTACGAGTAGTCGTATGTGTATGTATGAGTAAAAGGGAAATAGGCTGGAAACTCGTTTAGCATAATGAGCTACCAAGACACATGAGCTTATTTCCTTTACACACACACACACATGTATGTATAGTCTTTGCTATGTCGCTATAATACAATAGGTGGTCTTTGGTTTTTCTCCATCCAACTTATTTTATAGTTGTTTTTGTTTCTATACTAAGCCTATTTCAGTCTTGATTGATGAAATATAAGAAAATCCATGAGGTCTATGCCTCATGCGTTGAGGCTTATGCCTCACCTATAAAGGGTGATCCAATGCTTCACCTCGCTTCACCTTTTCAAACACCGATATATATATATATATATATATATATATTATATATATATATATATATATATATATATATATATATATATATATATATATATATATATATATATATATATATATATATATATATATATATATATAGTGATTTGATCCCTTAAGAACGGTTCTCACGGATTCTGTGAGAACTTTCATATATATATATATATATTATATATATATATATATATATATATATATATATATATATATATTATATATATATATATATATATATAGTGATTTGATCCCTTAAGAACGGTTCTCACGGATTCTGTGAGAACTTTCATGTGGGTCGTCAGATCTAATAAAGATCTGATTTTATTTGATTTAATCTATCAGATCCGACGACCCACATGAAAGTTCTCACACAAAGCTGTGATAATCATTCTTAGGAGATCAGCTCCCTAAATATATATATATATATATATATATATATATATATATATAGAGAGAGAGAGAGAGAGAGAGAGAGAGAGAGAGAGAGAGACTTGTGTCATTCTGGAAAGATTCAAGGCTGAATTCTTCCCACTCAAATACAACCTTACGACATCCGAATGCAAGATCCGTTCCGTTGAAGTTGATCTACATTATTTCAAGTAACTAAAAATTAAAAATCATGTATTTTGAATATTTTTTGCTCATCCATCAAGTAGGCACAAAATGGATGGCCGAAATAGTGAGTTGGTTAGTTTACCGGTGTAGAATATTTGAAATCTAAGAAAAATTAGTGTGTGAGGGTTTTTAAGTGTTTAGATCATGATGAAATAGTCGAATTGAGAATTTGTATGTCTAAAAACATAGATATAAGCAATAAACCGTTTTCAGCCGTCCATTTTGCGCATAGTTGATGGAGGGGCAAAAAGTATTCAAAATACATGATTTTGGTTTTCAGTTACTTGAAATAATGTAGATCAGCTTCAATAGAGTGCATCCTACATTCACATGTTGTACGATTGGACTTAAGTGGAAAGGATTCGGCCTCGAATCCTTCCGGAATGACACAAGTTTATCTCTCTCTCTATATACACACACACACACACTTTCCATATATATATATATATATATATGTACTTTAGATATCATCTAATATAAATCCATTAGATGGCATATCAAAACTCCAATCTCTCTATCAGTTTTTTACGATCCGATCATACATTATGATCTTCATGTCCTAAGACGTATACATATAAAAAATCACGTGATTTGGAGTTCGTTCGTTAACTCATATATCTAATGGTTAAAAGATTAAAGATTTTTCAATAATATAACAAATGAAATCCTTAGATCAATGATTAAATGAATTCCAATTCACGTGATTTTTTATAAATATCTTAGGACACGAAGATTATGATCTGCGATCGGATCGTGAAAAAATAACAGAGATTGGAGTTTTGATACGCCATCTGATAGAGTTCCGTTAGATGGCATCTGAGGAGCATATTCTTCATACATACACATATGAGAGTAAT
The DNA here is from genome assembly GCA_038442645.1 of Agave tequilana. Taxonomy (NCBI): domain Eukaryota; kingdom Viridiplantae; phylum Streptophyta; class Magnoliopsida; order Asparagales; family Asparagaceae; genus Agave; species Agave tequilana. Next base: position 54,145 of record JAVJIF010033937.1, read on the forward strand.
GGGTATCAGATGGCACCTTAGAAATCAAGTGGTGGTCAAAAAGTCAATTCTATCTTTTTATTTGATTTGATTTGACTCCGTCAAGTTATTGTTTATCGCCAATGATGATCATACACAAAAAAGTCACGTGCATATCATGAGAATTGATTGTACATCAAACGGATACAAATTAATGGTGTTTAAAGAATTGAACATTTTGTATCCACTTAATATACGTTCAAAGCGATCATAAAAAAATATGAACATCAGCATAGTGAAGTCTTATCGAAATAAAATAAAAGCGATATCATTGACTTTTTTATTGGCACTTTATTATATATAGAGTAGTCTTCGTGTGAGAAACTTTCTCACACGAAGACCGTGAGAAAACTATATAGGAGCTTTTATGTGGATGATCCGAACCGTTCATCTTGATCTATATACTTTATTTAAACTATCAATTAAAAATCACGCGAGTCCGAGCTTTTTTACCCTACAACAAGTGGTTACAAAACATATGTTATATTCACCGTAGAATAAAGATGTCACTTGATGCATCGGTAAAAAAAGTTGGAATCGCGTGATTTTTTATTGGTAGTCTAATTAGAGTATGTAGATCATGATGAACGATTCGGATCATCCATAAAATCTCTCTTATATGGTTTTCTCACGAAGCTTATTATGAGAAAGTTTCTCATTTGAAAATTTTCCTATATATATATATATATATATATATATATATATATATTGAAAGGTAAGAATGAACATTTTTTATCAGAAAACTCATACAGTTACATAATTGAGACTGTACATAGGTAATTCTGTCTTTCCTGGCTTAGTAGAACTATATTGGATAGGGAGAGGACCCTGACCGTCACCTACCGCAATTAAAACTCCTAGACAGGCCTAGCATTATTACTTATAACATCCTCAATACTATTATATTACAGGAATTCCCCATTTTGATAGAATAGACAAGTGTGTAGGATCATCCCCTTTCTCCCTTGACAGTTTTTGATCAATACATTGATATCACCATAGATTCTTCTGAAGACTGCTATATTGTGGAACTGTTGATTCTGAAAAAACTTTCTATTCCTCTCTTTCCAATAACACCACAGTTGCTGAAAGTTCTAGCCTAGCAACCTTATAAGCTGTAATCCTGTTGGTGAACCTGTTCTTTATCAGTAGAGCTTCAACTGCCAGGTTTTTGAAGCAGGGGTACTAATACCAAGTTTTCGTCTACATAGGCTCTAGATGTAATATGTATATGGACACTTAAAAAGTAAATGATTTCTACTTTCAGGTTGATGGACCATATTTATCGTGGATCCACCGGTGTGTGATTGCAAATGAAAATAGTGAGAATTACCGTCTAGCTTTGGGGTAACGAGTCATGTCCATGAGGAGGAATGCGATGAAAGCGTTTCGGTGTTTTTGTTTAAAAAGCAAAGAATAGCATCAGTGTTTTTTTATGTTGAAAAAGAGAATGGAGAGTAAGGAAGTGATTAAAAGAAAAATTGAAAACTTAGAGAAGGCTTTGGAGAAGGTGATCTTTAAAAAGCTTAAAGATTGATTTTGTTGTTTTTAATATAGGAAAAAGATCTGAGCTCACTATCTTACTACTCAACGATATGTTCTTCTCTTGAAATTCTTAGTACATCAACTTGATCATAAGCAAAAACTTAAGCTTGAGTTTCGAAAGTCTTAAGCAAAGCAAATAAGATTGTTTGAAAAAGTTTAACTATTTTTCTTAAGAAATATCCTTTTGAACTGAATGTTAAATCATCAAGTTGTCTTTCAAGTATGAAATAACAACAAGTTCAAGTGATGTTTTAAAAGAAATAGATTTTTAGAATTCCAAACCCATTCTCATGTGCCTTTAAGAACACTTTCAAAGAAGAAAGGCTTAGTTTAAGGCATACATATGATTCCGTTGGGTTCTTTATATCAAAACCATTCAAAATAAGAGGGTCAAAGAGAGAGACGATAGTGAGCCCAGAAAAATGAATTTAGCTACTCATAATGAAGAAAAAGCAAGCCATGTAAATGAAATGAATCATACTCGTGAATTGGAGAAGAAGAGAAAGCTTGATCCTTTATTGATGTCACTTCAACTTCAGATTACAATCACTCCTTTCCTCTCTCTCACTGGTATTTGGACTGAACTACAAATTAAATGACAGAGATACAACTTCTCAATACTATCGAACAAAAAACCTAAACCCTAAAACCGAAGAGAAAAACTTAAACTAATTTCGGTCCCTTTTTCTCTGAAAAATGCAATATTTATAGGGAAAAGCCAAACGGGGGAGGGCATACGAAGATAGGGGGATGCTCCCCCAACTAACTCAACCAAACCGCGGAAACGCAGCTTTGGCTGCATTTTTGCGGCCATGGTGGGGCCAGGTGACCACACATGGTTGGTGGTACTCCCTGGTTTACTGATATGCCTTTATCTCTTGTTTGTTTTCCCGTTTCAACTCCTGAATTTGATGAAACGGTCTTTGATCTTTGACTTTAACCAATTGATTTGGGAAGATTCATTTTAACCAGTTTTCAACCTCTCTGATTTGCTATGATCTGCCCTGATTTTCTGATTTTAAATTAATTCTGAATTAAATCAGAATTTGATGGGCTTTTGGGCTCATTTCTCTTCCCTTTCCTTTAGCAATGGGCCTGCATTTTATAAAGAAAATAAGACTTATTAATAGGATTTATTAGATAATAAACATGATAATGTGACAATATATGTGCAATATATGTGACCGATCATACCCCCACACTTATCTTTTGCTCGCCCTCGAGCAAAACATCAAAACTAATCCTAATCAATTATTAGACCACTTTCGCTGGCCACTCAATTGCACTGAGCATGTGCAACAAGCCATTAAACCTCTAGGTTACCCGTAGAGGACAAGTTTTGTCTCGTGAGGGTCGGGTTTTCAGTGGATTGCACCCACAAAATCTATAAAGAAAGAGAAAAAATGTTAGTATTTTCGAAAAGCATTTTGAAAAGAGAGAAAATATTTGAAGTATATTTTTAAGAGTTCAAGTAATCTATAAGTTATAGGAAAATCGAATTTTTCATTCCTAGACCTAGTCTCTATTCAAAAACAAGTCATCAATCAAAGTAAGGAGTCAAATTGTATTTTCATCTAATCTATTACTTTACCCTAAGTCATATGCACTTTCGTGACCGTGAAGTTTTGACTAAGAGTTTTTTAACTTCAACACTTATGCCTCATTTTTTTTTATTTTTGGTGGTATTTATTCCTTAATTCCATTAAGCTTTCTAGTCTGCCCATGTAACTAGCCTTTAGTCGGTGACACCCAAACCGGACAGTCTTAGGGCATCAGGTGAGAAAATAGCCCTAAGGACTTAAACACTCGAGCAAACAAGGCCACAAAATCAAGGGTTTTTATTTATAAAATATACCCCTTTTAGGCGTGAATACTTATGCTTCATGAGGCACAAATACCCAGCTTAATCAGAGGATTTATATTATATATATATATATATATATATATATATATATATATATATATATATATATATATATATATATTCAAACTTATTTAATCATCTTTTGCATAAATACCAAGGCTTGCATAGGCCAAAACACCTAGCTAATCAATAATTAGATTTGTTTATAGATATGCATATATATGTTTTTTTATAAGGCATAAGAATCTTTGTTTTTGAACCCTAAGTGTGTAAGTGTATAAAGTGTGCATATTTCTTCAAGGTAAAGATCAAGACTAAATTACTTTCACCAATTTTCTTCCTAACCCTGAAAATCAAACAAGTCATCTTATTTTGACCAAGTATAAGAAATCCTAATTATGATTTTCCTATTCCTTAAAATTAACTTAATTTCTTACAAAAAATATATCAAAATATTGCTCTTTTCTTTCAAAAAGTTTTTTATATATATATTTATTCTTTTTTTCAGTTATATTAATCATGTTAGAGCCCTCCCCTACACTTATCTCATGCATTGTCCCCAATATATGAAAGAAATGTATAGATGCATGAAATGGAATGTAAAAGACGAAAGTTACTGATACACTGGGTCGAGAAGACCCATAACCGTTTCATTTACCGGCACCGATTACAAGAAAGGTTTAAAGCGTTGACCATTTGCCTTAAAGTCATTTCCATTCTTGGTGTCACTGATCTCTACAGCACCGTGTGGAAACACAGTTTTTACAATGAATGGCCCAATCCATCTTGATTTTAGTTTTCCTGAAAAAACATGAAGCCTAGAATTATAGAATAAGACTTTTTGTTCAGGGATAAATATTTTCCTTATGATTTGTTTATCATGAAAAATCTTAACTCTATCTTTAGTGATCTAAGCATTTTCATAGGCCTAATTTCTCAACTCTTTTAATTCGGAAATTTGTAATTTTCAAAGGTCACCGGCTTTATTCAAGTCGAAATTTAACTGCTTGATTGCCCATGAGGCTCGGTGCTCTAACTCAACGGGTAGGTGGCAAGCTTTCCCAAAGACTAACCTATAAAGAGACATCCCTAGAATCGTCTTGAAAAGCGGTCATGTAGGCCCATAGAGCATCTACAAGTTTGGTGGACCAATCTTTCTGGTTTTGGTTCATAGTCTTCTCCAAAATAAGTTTGATTTGTCTATTGAAAATCTCAACCTGCCTACTGGTTTGAGGATGATAAGGTAGACAACTTGTGAGTTATGACATAATTTCGTATAAGAGCTTCAAAGGATCTATTACAAAAGTGAGTACCATTATCACTGATGATAGCACGAGGGGTTTCGAAGCGTGAGAAAATATTCTCTTTAAAAACTTTATGACAACTTTGTTATCATTAGTTTTACTTGGAATGGCTTCTACACATTTGGACACATTGTCCACATTAACCAATATGTATTGGTTTTCAAATGAATTAGAAAATGGACCCATAAAGTCGATGCCCCAAACATCAAAGAGTTATATTTCTAGAATTAGGCTGAGGGGCATCATATCTCGTTTTGAGATCCTTCCTACCATCTGACAACTAGGGAACGTCTTGCAAAATTCATAAGCATCTTTGAACAAAGTGAGCCAATAGAACCCACTTTGTAGTACTTTTTCAGCAGTCTTACAGGGACCAAAGTGTCCACCGCATGCAAGTTCGTGACAGAAGGATAAAACGCTCTTAACCTCTTCATCGGAAATGCATCTCCTAATATTTGGTCAGAACAATACTTAAAAAGATACGGTTCCTCCCAAAGAAATACCGGACTTGAGATAAGAACCGGTATATATCGTTTTTAGACCAATGAGACGGAGTTTGGTTTGTGACTAAGTAATTCACTATATCAGCAAACCATGGTTCCCTAAAAATAGCTAGGAGATTTTCATCAGGAAAGTCCTCATTTATGGGCAATTCGTTGCATTGAGAGTTTGGGATTCGCGAGAGATGGTCAGCAATGACATTTTCTATGCCTTTCTTATCTCGAATTTCTAGATCAAATTCTTGAAGAAGGAGGATCCAACGAATGAGTCAAGCCTTAGCATTCTTCTTCATCATGAGGTACCTAAGCGTAGAATGATCGGTGAAAATTGTGGTTTTGGACCCTAGTAGGTAGGGACGAAATTTCTCTAAGGCAAACACTACTGCCAAGAATTTCTTCTCAGTAGTAGTGTAATTCATTTGAGCATTGTTGAGAGTCCTATTAGAGTAGTAAATCACGTGGTGCTTGTTATCATAAGCGCCTATTGCAAAATCAGAAGCGTCACACATGATTTCAAATGGCTTAGACCAATCCGGTGCAAATATGATTGGTGCAGAAATAAGCTCTTTCTTAAGCTTCTCCCAAGAATTCATACATTCAGCATCGAAAGTGAAGGACATATCCTTAACTAACAGATTAGTCAAGGGTCTAGCAATCTTGCTAAAATTCTTGATAAATCTTCGGTAGAAACCAACGTGTCCTAAGAAGGATTGAATATTCTTCACGCATTTGGGCATGGGAAGCTTAGCAATAACCTCAATCTTGACTCTATCCACTTTAATTTCTTTCTTGGAGATTTCATGACCCAAGACAATTCCATGTCTTACTATGAAGTGGCATTTCTCCCAGTTTAGTGTCAGATTTTTCTCAGCACAACATTAGAGGACAAGTTCTTAATGGTGGAGACATTGAGTGAATAAATCTCCGTAGATGGAGAAATCATCCATGAAGATTTCCAAGAATCGTTCTACCATATCAGAAAAAAAGACTCAACATGCAATGTTAAAACGTTGCTGGGACATTGCACAAGTCGAAAGGCATTTGACAATAAGCAAATGTCCCAAATGGACATGTGAACGTAGTCTTTTCTTGGTCCTCAGGAGCAATAGGAATCTGATTATATCCCGAGTAACCGTCCAAGAAACAGTAATACTCGTGGCCAGCCAAACGTTCCAGCATTTGATCAGTGAAGGGGAGCGGGAAATGGTCCTTACGAGTTGTGCATTAAGGTTCCTATAGTCAATGCAAACTCGAATTTTCATGGGAAATCGAGTTTGGACCAACTATTTGTTCTCGTTTTCCACCACGGTGAAACCGGATATCTTTGGAACCACGTGGATAGGACTGACCCATTGGCTATCCGAAATGGGATAGATTATCCCATTGTCTAAGAGTTTCACAATTTCATGATGAACAGCCTCTTTCATTATAGGGTTTAACCTACGCTGCCGGTCTCGTTTTGGTGTCGCGTCTTCATTAAGATGAATGCGATGTTGAACTATGGTCGGACTCAATCCCTTTATATCGGTCATAGTCCAACCAATGGCTTCCCTATGTTTCTCAGAATTGCTTTAAGATCTTCTTCTTGCCCGTCATTTAGATGGGAGGCAATAATGACAGGAAATGTCTCTTGTTCGCCTAGATAGACGTACTTGAGATGCGCATGTAAGGCTTTCAATTCTAAGAAAAGGGAAGGCTCACTGGAAGGCTGAGTCAAATTTGTTGGATCAACCTTTGGTGAAATAGGGTTCGAGGCCCAATTCATCGCAGACTCGATAACCTGATCAAGGTTAAAGTCGTCAGACTCTAACTCGAAGTCACACTCAGTTTCTAATTCCAATTCTTCTCTATATTCACTTGTCAAGTTCTCAATGAGGTTGACTTCAAATGTTTGATCCTCAACATCACAGGGTTGTTTTCTTAGGTTGAAGACATTGACTTCTCTAGTCATGTCCCAAAAGTTAACCTCATGGACCTATTCCTACAATTGATGATGGCATTGGCAGTAGCAAGGAATGGTCGCCTTAGGATAACAGGAGTTTGAGCCCCAGGATTGGACACAGGTTGTGTCTCTAGAACTATAAAATTAACGGGGTAGATAAACTCCCCGACCCGGATAAGGACATCATTGTTTTTCCCCTTTGGAACTTTTACTGAACGGTCAGCCAGTTAGATAGTGACTCAAATTAGAGTAAGATCCCCCAACCCGAGTTGTTGATAAATTAAGAATGGGAGCAAGTTGATACTTGCTCCCAAGTCAAGAAGTGCACGACTAATCTCGGTTTGTCCTATGGTGCAGGCAATGGTGGGACAACCTGGATCCTTGTACTTGACGGGGATCAGACCCGACAATAGCTCACTAATGTTAGTGGCTAAAAAGACTTTCTTGGACACATTAGCCTTTCTCTTCTTGGTGCACATGTCCTTAAGGAATTTTGCATAAGATGGGACACATTGGATGGCATCAAGAAGTGGCACATTTATCTTAACTTGATTGAAGATCTCAATTATCTTATCCATGTGTGGATTTTGCTTGTTGTTTTCAGCCTATTAAGAAATGGTACTATAGGTTGGTGCACCTGACTGGTTGACTTATCCGTTTCAGATTCGTTAGATTTGGAAGGATTGGGTCTAGATGAGGTAGATGCTTAATTGTGATTGTGCTGAATAGGATTGGATGGTGTTGACACTTGATTATCAACTTTCTTTCCCGACCTCAATGTATGAAAATCATTACATTGATTCAATGATTGATCCTCAGCCAAATAAGCTTGTTGAGAATTCCTAGGATTCATTACTGGCTGACTGGCAAGATACCCTTTTGTCTCTCATTCTGTTGATTGGCTAATTAGCTCATTTGAATCTCTAGCCTCTGTATAGTTTGCATGAGGGAATCTTGGTTCTTCATGTACCTTTCATGTTCTCTCAAAGTCAGTGATTCTCCTTCAAGTTGAGGATTCTGGAAGGATGGTTGTGGAGCTCGGTTGGGAAAGTTTTATTGATAATTTAAAAAATTAGGCGGATGGTTGGAAGAATTATGATGGTAATTAGAAAAGTTGGGTTAATGATTGAAAGAATTATTGGAATGATGGAAGTGGCTTGCATGGTTTGACCGAGAGTGGTCATTGTTGTTTTGACTCCAAGAGAAATTCGAGTGATTTCTCCAGCCAGGATTGTACGTTGGTGCATAAGGATTATTGTTCGGCCTTGAAAAGGCCGCATTCATCAGTTCAGGATATTGTTGCTGAGCTTGAAACACAGGACACTCCTCAAACACATAATTCATGGCTTGACAGTAAGTACAGCCCGGAGTTAAAAATTGGTTTGGGCTGACTTGATTGACTGGACTTGGTTCCTTAGTTTCTAAACTTCCAGTCTTCTCGCGCTAGGTTAGCTAATTTAGCCTCGTTAGCTATGGATGATTCAATTGAATGGAGACTTCCTTTTGAAGAGATGGAGTTTGAATTCCTAGAGCTTTCACTAGTTGGTTCCCATTGGATAGTCTTTTCAGCTAGATCCTCATATAAATCCCATCCTTCATTCTCATCCTTCTGCAAGAATCCCCTTGGCACATGGTTTCTAAGAGGGTCCTGGTCGAGTAGTCTAAATCGTCATAAAGAATTTGGCATTGTCGCCATTTCTCTATTTCCTGATGAGGACATTGGACAAGGAGGTCTTTGAAGCATTCAAAGTACCTCCAAAATGGTTCACTCGGTTCTTACTTGAACTGCATGATGTTTTTCCTAACGAGAGCGGTCTTATGAATTGGATAGAATTTTTTCAAGAAGACCTTGATGGAACCATCCCAGGATGTGATAGAGCCGGCCGCCTAAGCAATAAAGCCATTTCTTGGCTAAGTCCTTGAGAGCAAATGGGACAAATCTCAACCTAATAGCATCAGCTACAAGGTATAGGATTTCATCATTAAGCATACTTCCTCAAACTCTCTTATGAAGAAATAAGCATCTTCGGATTCTAAGCCATGAAACTTGGGGAGTGTGTTGATGAACTGAGGATTGACCTCAAAATTGTGTTCACCAACCGATGGAAGTTGGATGCAAGATGGAAGTGAGGTTCTAATGGGATAGAACCTATCCTGCAAAGATGTCGGTTGAGCATAACCGAATCTAGTCTTGGTTCGAACTTGGGTGGTGATGTGTTTCTAGTTAACCTAGATGAATTAGGGTCTCTTGACAACACTTGCATACACAAACACCATCACAAACAAGTTCACCAATAGTCAACAAGAGGAAACAACTAAGCCTAGTCTAAGCTAATCTTGACCTAGACAACTCCTAACTGGTTGATTGTCCACAGGAGGTATAATGCAGATTTTGACCACAAACTAATCAGCCAGGTCAGGGCAAGATTGGTGGGAGTTATCCGTGCAAAAAGTGACGGACCTAATTAAGCCAAACACCAGCCTTCGGGGTTTTGCCCCTCAATCCCTGTCCTTAGACACAGATTTTACAGGAGTCAAATTCTAACACCTTCCTCCTTAGGATAATCTCCTAACGAGTTCGAGATGTCCCTAAGGCCAACGTCCATCAGATTTTAAATTAGGCTTAGACTGTGCGTGCTTGGAGATGGTTGTGGGTTAAGGAAGGGTAATGACTTCCCCACCTTATCTTGATTTGGGTTTTGCCCTTAAGATTGATTGTGCCAAATGTGAAAGATATAGAAAAGTAACATTCAACAAGCAAATAATCACCCAAGAATGTTTCCTAAACTATATGCTATGCATATGTACCTTGTCTCCAGTTATCTTCAACAATAATCGTAAAAAAAATGTAATTAGACAAAAGCCTAGAATGCAAGTCTAAACGTTTTTTTTAAGCAATTAGCAATCAATCAGATTACTGTTGGATTAAAAATAAGGAGTGTAAATATCAGATATAGCAGAAATAATAAACAAAAACTGTATTTTTGCAAAGCGATATGTCTTGCAAAAAAGATTTTTTAGTAGTCCATTCAAGCTTTTGCGCTGCAATTTCTTGAAATTCTGTTTCCTACTTTCGAGAGTAGGGGCACAGAATAGCAAGTCTTCTCCTGCAAGGCTTGAGCGCTAAATGTGATTCCTTGACGTCCCTGAAACAAGACACCAAACTTGTTAGAAAATAATTACACCGTTCCCTCCCCAGTAACGGTGCCAAAAATTGATTGCAAATGAAAGCAGTGAGAATTACCGTCTAGCTTTGGGCTAACGGGTCGTGTCCACGAGAAGGAATGCAATGAAAGTGTTTCGGTATTTTTATTTAAAAAGCAAAGAATGGTATCAGTATTTTTATGTTGAAAAGAGAATGGAGAGTAAGGAAGTGATAAAAGAAAAATTGAAAACTTAGAGAAGGCTTTGAAGAAGGCGATATTTAAAAAGCTTGAAGATTGATTTTGTTGTTTTTAATATTGGAAAAAGATCTGGGCTCACTATTTACTACTCAGCGATATGTTCTTCTCTTGAAATTCTTAGTGCCACAACTTGATCATAGGCAAAAACTTAAGCTTAAGTTTCGAAAGTCATAAGCAAAGCAAATAAGATTGTTTGAAAAAGTCTAACTCTTTTTCTTAAGAAATCTTCTTGAACTGAATGTTAAATCATCAAGTTGTCTTTCAAGTATGAAATAAAAACAAGTTCAAGTGATGTTTTAAAAGAAATAGAAGTTAAAATTCCAAACTCATCCTCATGTGCCTTCAAGAACACTTTTAAAGAAGAAAGACTTAGTTTAAGGCATACATATGATTCCGTTGGATTTTTTACATCAAAACCATTCAAAATAAGAGGGATCGAAGAGAGAGATGATAGTGAGCCCAGAAAAACGAATTTAGCTACTCATTATGAAGGTAAAGCAAGACATGTAAATGAAATAAATCATTCACGTGAATTGGAGAAGAAGATAAAGCTTGATCCTTTATTGATGTCACTTCAACTTCAGATTACAATCACTCCTTTCCTCTCTCTCACTGGTATTTAGACTGAACTACAAATTAAATAATAGAGATACAACTTCTCAATACTATCTAATAAAGAACCTAAACCCTAAAAACAAAGATAAAAACTTAAACTAATTTTCGGCCCTTTTTCTCTGAAAATGCAGTATTTATAGGGAAAAACCTAACGGGGGAGGGCGTACGAAGATAGAGGATGCTCCCTCAACCGACTCAACCAAACCGCAGAAACGCGGCTTTGGCTGCTTTTTTGCGGCCATGGTGTGGCCAGATGGCCACACCTGGTTGGTTGTACTCCCTGGTTTACTGATATGCCTTTATCTCTTGCTGGTTTTCCCGTTTCAGCTCCTGAATTTGGCGAAACGGCCTTAGATCTTTGGCTTTAACTAATTGATTTGGGAAGACTCATTTTAACTGATTTTCAACCTCTCTGATTCGCCATAATCTGCCCTAATTTTCTGATTTCGAATTAATTCTGAATTAAATCAGAATTTGATGGGCTTTTGGCCTCGTTTCTCTTCCCTTTCTTTTAGCAATGGCCTGCATTTTATAAAGAAAAACAAGACTTATTAATAGGATTTATTAGATAATAAACATGGTAAAGTGATAATATATATGGAATACATGTGACCAATCAGGGTGGCGTGACAGCTGCGGTCAGAGAGAGAGAGGGGAGTTTGGGGAAGAGTAGAAGAAAAGAAGAAAGAAAAGAAGAAGAAGAATAGAAGGAGAAGGGGGAGGGACATGTCGGAGTTGGTAGCCGACCAGGGTGGCATGACGGCAGATGGCCGGAGCTGGGTGGCGCCGGAGAGAAAGAGAGAGAAAAAGAGAGAAAGAGGGAACGAGATGGATAGAGAGAGAAAGTGATAGAGGGAGAGAAAGTGGAGAGGGGAGGGTTTGGTGGCTTGGTGGGGGCTGTAGAGGTGCTGGGGGTGGTTAGCCGACGAGAGGGCATCGGAAGGGTGGCCAGAGGGGTGAGGATCCGGCCGGATCTAGGGGGAGAGAGGGCGGAGCTAAAAGGGAAGAGAGAGAGAGTAGAAAGAGATTTTTGGAAAGAGAGAGGAAGAGTAAGGAGCAGCCGGCTGAGGGGAGAAGAAAAAAAGAAAAGGAAAAAGAAGAAGAAGAAGAAGGAGAAGGTAGGGGAAGTGTGTAGAAGAGAAAAGAAGGGAAGGAAAAGGAAAAACAAAAGAGAATAAAAGAAAAAGAAAATGAAAGGGCAAAAGAGAAAGAAAGGAAAAGGAAAAGAGAAGAGAAAGAAAAAAGAAAAAGAAAGTGGGAAAATGGGAAAATTGGGAAAAGAATATAATATCATTATATTCGGTCAAATTTGACTAAATCAGAAAATCTCCAAAAATTCTCTAAAATAGAAAATATTACTTTGGGGAACATTGTTGAATCAGATTCAAGAATTTCAATCTCGTTTGCAAATTAAAAATCCTGAAATTAACAGACGATACCAGTCAACACCGAATTTAGGAGATTTGCAAAATAATCAGAAATTTCCAGAAAATCTTGAAAAATCCAAAATATTGAAAATTAATATTTGAAATAGAAATAAGTCCAATCAACTATCAGGAAGGTCAAATCAAGTGATACCACTGCATAAAGTAAAGAGATCAGGTCCAATACCAAATAATAATAAAAGAAAAATAAATACGTGAAAAATAGGAAAATACGTACAAAAAATCGGAACACATATCTGGGTACGTATTTTGGGAATGGAGTGTTATAGGGTGTCCAGCTTATTATCATGTCTAGGAAGACAAGTTGGGCCTGAGAGCGAGGAAATGTGTGTTCGTTGGATTCAATAAAAAAGTAAAAGGCTACAAAATTGAGATCCAAAGGACAAAAAGTTTATATTGAGCAGAGATGGCATACTTGACGAGGCTTCAATGATGAAGCCTATAAACTCTCAGTAGGTGGAGAGTGAGACGACCGACAAAATATTGCAGCAGGTGTAGAGTGATGCTACTTCATGTTGACACTTCAAAAAGACAAACTCCTAGACGGTATTTCAATCGATTTGAACAATGTCTTACTTGTCGACATTTATAAAAGACAAATTGCAGACAAGCTGACGATCAATTTTTACCCATCCTTGAGGGACAAAGTAGTGACTTGGACTCCATTGATCCAGTGAAGCAGACAGTAATCCAAGTATTGCTTTTGAAGAGGCCTAGGCAGGCCAATAACTAAGTGATTGTTCATTAAAAGTGCATATTTTTACTTACATTTTCATGTTTACTTTTTATAAAGCACTGATATTTAATCGTTTTATTGTTTAGTAATGTGCAGGCCTCTATAATTAAAATGAGAAAAGAAAAGAGCCCAAAAGAAGCTCACAAGTTAAAAAGAAGCCCAAGAGCCTATCAAGCCCATATTAATTCAAAAATTATCCTATCATAAACCAGAGATAAAGGAAAAGTCAATATAAGCTAAGTTTGTCACGCCCATTTCCCAAAGTACGACATAACAGTACGTGACATGATCGGCGACGTGTACGCTCCGGGGGGGGGGCGTAGCCCTCCGTATACGCGTTAAGCCTCCAGTAGACCTGCATAGGTATCATAATAGAGCAAGAACACTGTTGATATTTTATATATCACATATAACTAGAGTACATAACACCATCCCATACAGTCCAAAAACAGAATACATATGAGTCCATCAGTACTTTTATAAAGATTTATAGTACAACTACTTAACTATAACACAAAAGAGTATGCTAAAGAACATACTGCAAGCCAAAAGGAACAAAAAGGTCACGAACTATCCTACTACTGCTCAGCCAAGCCGTCAAGGTACTCCTGGTCCTCCTCTGAGGGTGAAACCACGAAATCTATATCTGAGCATGCAAACCCAGGGTCTCAGATGCGACCGAGCAAGTGTACAAAAGAAAAATAAAGAAGCAATGGAATAACACTATATAAACATATACTTGGAATAAACAGGATATGCATGGGAAAGTAACCTGCACATACTAACCGTGAGTGTAAAACAAGTGCCATGATACCTAATGATCGAGGAGCTCTGATCAGGTGAGTGTACCCCGTGTATACCCAGGATCACGGCCGTAAATGGTCCCCTGGCATGCTGAGGCCAGGGCCCTCCGCTGAGGGGGGACAAGAAACAAGAAGCTCAATGAGCTATAACAGACGCTATCCATCACTACCATGTCCCCTGCAGTGGGACCAAGATGGATCCAGAACACTCACCCGACAAGATCTAGTCAATTATACAGTCTTCCCATCCCCCGTTGGTATATATTCAATAAGACGGTTACATACATGGTCTGGTAATTCACAAGACTCCTCGTATAATAGGAACAAGCGACAAAAACACAGGAAGCACTTTTCAGGTGTTAGGTACCTCAGTAGTGTGTGTGTGAACATGTATCTAGCAGATAGCTGTAATAAATAACAGGAATAGCTGTGTAACAGGTAACATGAATAAATAACAGGAGTATCCAGGTAACATGTAACGGGAGTCAATGACAGAATTACATGCATTTATCCCAGCTATCTCCTTAATAACATGCACAATAAATCATAATCATCACTAATAACATACAAGACAAGCCCATGCTCATATATGTTATACAAGTTCTCAAGGATAGACAATTATTCGGACTATCCGCACCACCAAGTATCGAATAGACCAATCAGATACACGAATAATATAGATGGATTTTGATGATGAAAGTATGAAAATAATAGTAAACACTTGCCTTATAGGTGAAGTTCTCGATGTGCCAATCCTAACGGTACCAAAAATGCGTGATTCGGACGTTAAATGATCAAGTTATCACCCGAAACATGATTCAGGACCTGTTTTGCAATATTTGAAATTGTTTAGAAATTACTTTACAAGATTAAATAATAGTTTATAGTGGGTTTATATGTAATTTTACCTTTTCTAAGTTATTGGGTTCAGTTTTGTAGGTTGTGGGTTGCAAGTATCCAAACCCATTATGAAATTTTCACTTTCTTAGCAACAACAACATGTAGAAGAAGGAAAGAAAAAAGGGGGGCCCGGGGTCTGGCCGCGACTGGAGTGGCTGCACGCACAATGGCGAAGGGCGACGGAGCTCCACCGAGAGTGATAGAGAGAGGAATGAAGTAGATGGAGAGAGGAGGAAGGAGATGTGGTGGTGGTCATGGCAGAGGATGGCAGAGTTGAAGGTTGTCGGGGAGGTGTTGGGATTGGCGTGGTGTTTGGGCCAGGGTGCAACGACCATGACCACCGACAATGATCAGCCGACGATGAGGAGGGGGTGGTGGTCTGATGGGACAGAGAGAGAGAGAGAGAGAGAGAGAGAGAGAGAGAGCGAGAGGGAGAGTTCAAGAGAGAGAGAGAGAGAGAGAGAGAGAGAGAGAGAGAGAGAGAGAGAATGAGATGGAAAAAATTAACATGAAAGTTTTATTAATAGGTGAAGTAGGCGGTTAGAACCATGTAGAAAAATGGAGAGTTTCAAAAACTTAGGATTTAAGAAAGAATTATCTGGGTATTATAATTAATAATATTTAATGATATAATGAATTTAAATAATTAGGTCAAAATTGGACTAAGTCCGAACGGTTCCTAAAAATTCTGTAAAACCACAAATATTACCCGAAGGATTAATATGAAATCGGATATTAAAATCCAATCTAATTTGTAAATTAAAAATTCTAGAATCAATCAGTAATATCGAACAATACCGGTTTATGGCCTAATTTTGACTAATTTTGAAAATCTCCAAAAATGCTAAAATAGAAAATATAATTTTAAGGAATAATTTGAAAACAAATTCTTGAAATTTAATCCCAATTATGAATTAAAAATCGTAAATTCAATTACCGATATCGGTCACCACCGAATTTAGAGATTTTTCATAATAATCAGAAAAATTTCAGAAAATTTTTAAAAATCCAAAATATTGAAAAATGATTTATGGAACTGAAACTGGTTTAGTCTGACTACCAAAAGGTCAAATTAAAGACGTAAATTGTATCGAGTATTGGTACGGTAACACGTATATCTAGAGCTGGGGGTTACACTTCTACCCACCTTACAACAAAAATCTCATCCTTGAAATTTAAATAAAAATTGGAACGCAACATGCCAATAGAAATAGAAACTTTAATAAGGTAATCCCTGAGGGTCGGGGAACAGGTAAGGGTACTTTTCTCGAATTTCTTCCTCCAACTCCCAGGTAGAATCTCCTGGGAATTAGGGTCCCATGCCACTCGAGCTAATGAGATCACTCTGTTCTTTAAGACCTTCTCTCTTCGATCAAGTATTGCCATCGGCTGAACTTCATAGGTTAAATATGGTCTTAACGTCAGTTCTGAATAATCAAGAACATGTTTCTCATCAGGCACAAATTTTCGGAGCTGAGACACGTGAAAAACATTATGTATTTGTTTGGACGCATATATTGCATATTTGTTATTACACTCTTTCACCTATTATGTAATAAACCTGTAATTATACTATCTTAATACCTAATTTGTGCAGGATATGATGGGAGAAGATAAATCAAAAATCCAAGCCAACTAAATCAGATTCCTAGGAGGATTTAAATAACAACTGAAGATTAAGTATATCAGAGAGGATAAACCCAGATTTAATTCAGTTAAAATCAGATTTTTTGAAGATTCTGTTGCTTGGAGAATCAATGAGGATAAACGAAGATAAGGACAAATCCAGAAGTCCAAAGGCAACCCTATTAATATACAAAAGGATATCTAAAGGATTGGGACATATATTTAAAGATTTAGAGAGAGAAGATAAAATTCAACTGTAGATCAAGGGATAAACAAATTTTTATCTCCAACATTATCTCCAACCTTATCAAAATATCTTTTCTGTTGGTAAGCGATTTTGTCCATATCTTCAACCTTATCTCCAACCTTATCAGAAGATCTTTTTTTTTATTGAGATAGCGATTTAGTCTCATCCTCAAGCGCGCTCTCCCCTCCCCATTTTCCCTATAAATACCTGCAAATTCAGAGGCAAAAAGGACGATCAAGCAGATAATAGAATAGATTCTTGTATAGGTTTTACTTAGATTTTTCTTTCTCTTTTAAATATAATTTTTGTTTTTTTAATGTAACTGAGATCGAAGAATAGTTTTATGGGAGAATAAGAGTAATGCTTGTACTAAGAGTGACACCAGTGTCAGTATTCTTCCTTTATTTCATTGTTATTTAAATCAATCGAAGTTTCTTTTATACTCTTGTTTTTGTTGCTTCTCTCTTCTGTGTTTATAAATCCAAATGACTCCAATAGCTTCGAAGTTGCCTCGCCCTTGTAAGTGCTGTTGATGGCCTATGATGATGAACAATCATTTCTATGGTAGTATAGCTTACACCTTCATTTCGTAGTGTAGATCAGGAATGAAAAAGATCTCATTTGTCATGCTTCGCTCGCTTTCAAGTAAAGGTACATCGTTGACAAGGATTCCAAGTAAGACATCAACCAAAAGAGATAGGTAAGTTCTTTAGTTTTCTTTTCCTTTCTTTTAATCCTTAGTTTAGATCATCATCAACTCTCAACTCTATTCACTTTTTGACTTTCTTTGTATAATTCTATTTTCTATTTTCTCCATCTACTCCAACCTACCACTTTTACAATTAACATAACTTATTTTTCTTTTTTTTTAAAGAACAAGAGAAGAACTTTAATAATTTTTGTGAACTAAAGAGAAAATCGCGAGTCCCTCCCTGTGGATCATGAACCGCATAGCCACTTGCTATCGCGGTAGCATTGAGCACCTTGCACTATTTCTGAAATTCTATATTTTCTGTGTGTAGGTAGAAACTCAATCAAATTTTGGCGCCGTCACCGGGGAGGGACAGTAAGTAACTCTTTTTTGTTTACTTTATTGATTAACTTTCTTCTCTGTTCTTGGTGTACAGGTTTAACAACAAGGAAATTTTTATTGTATTGGACATATAAGTGGCCCTGGACTCTGCTCAAGAAAGCAGAGCCCAGAAGCCCTCAGATTCGCTGCATTCCCGCGGCAATCCGAGTGAACTACTAACCTGTATTTTTTATAGGTTGGTTGAATTGCAAAGTAAAGTTTTTGCAGCTATTATTTTCTTATTTAACTCACTGTACATACTTTCTAACCTCAACAGTAAATTGATGTATGTTAAATGCTAAAAACGGTTTAGACTTTGCATTTAGGCATTTGTCTAATTTTGTTTATATTTTACATTATTGAAGAGTGCTAGAGGAAAGGCGCGTGTGCATAGCATGTAGTATAGGAACACTTTTGAATTATTTATATTTCTTAAGTGTTGCTTTTCATATACATGTACACATTGCACTAAATTGAATTAAGGACTTGTCCTCTAAACAAGATAAGTTGGGAAGTTATTATCCTCCCTTAGCCCACAAACAGTCTCCTCACTCACTAGCCCAAACCTAACTAAAACTAAGTAGACGTTGACCCTAGGGACATCTCGGACTCAATAAGAGACTGACCTAAGGGGAAAGTTGATTAGAATTTGACTCTTGTCAAATCGGTGTCAAAGGTTGGGGATTGAGGGGCAAAACCTCGAAGGCTGATGGTTTGGCTTAATTAGGCCCGTTGTTTTAAAGCATGGATACCTCCCACCAATCTTGCCCCTAATTGGTCGATTAACTTGTGGTCAGATTCGGCAATATACCCCCAGTGGACAGTCTAACCAGTTAGGAATCGTTTAGGTCTAAGGTCTACCCTAACTTAGGCTATATTTTTTTCTTTTTATTTGTTTGTTTGTTTGCTTGTTTTTATTTTTTATTTTGACATCTTGATAATATGGATTATAATTACAATTATTCTATATTTCACTCTGACCTCTTTTGACTCAAATATTACCAACCCGGCATATCATAACTTTAACCAACAAGTATGTCGGATTGGTCTATCCGAATCAATATATGCCCCAGTCCTAATACTATGAACAAGACTAGAACAATTATCACCACTCTTCACGGAGTCAGTGGGGATACAACTCTCCTGAGTCATATAGTCAACTACCTTGCCTACCAACATCCAGCTTCATATACTCCTTCCCCGAACAACCATTAGAAGAATCAATTGACTGGAAAAAGAGGATGGAAGCCTTAGAAGATCTTGAGCGATGAATTCAAATTCTAGAAGACTCAAAATCCTGTTAAAAAGTTTCAAATCAAAGATCCTTATTCTATTTTTCAAGAAGAATATACCGACTTAGAAAAGAGTACGGAATCCATGATTCAATTCCAAAGTGATCCTTTAAATATGATAGAAGAAAGACTTGGTTGATTGGAAAACATGTGTAGGAATAAGAAAACTCTCCCTTCCCAATCTTTGACTATTCCCGACACTTTTAGCCATATTGATGAAAACAAAGAATCATGGAATCTTGAAGATCTTGATAAAGATTCAATTTCATCACACAAACTTGAACTTAACCAATTTCAAACTTCGACAAATTGGAAATTTTTTCATTTAACGAGATTGAACTTGAATGTGAATGTGACCCAGATCCCCAGCCTTGTGATTTAGTTCCCATCTTCAAATCTATGTTGACTTCGATATCCTTACCCAATTTGGACCAATTTTCTGAGCCAACTTTTATTTCCGTTCCTATAGATCTAGAATTGAATCACCAATTTAGATAGTCACATTCCATTGATGAAAAAGAATGTGAATTTCAATTCTTGAATTTGGACTCAACTCTTGAACTAAAACTGATTCTCGAACCCAAAGTTGATTTTTTCGAGTTAGTATTGTTCTCGAACCAATCATTCTTGAGCCCAAGTCAACCATTCCACCAAGTCACATTCTTTTGTTGGATATAGGTATAGACCGTGATGACTCCGTGATGATTTTCTAAGACTGGTCATCTAAAGGGAATAAGTTTTATGATAGGATCTTTCATGATCATATTCATATTGGGGATTGTAATTATGTAAATAGAAAAGAGGTCAATAAAGGTGGATTTATTGAACCACCACATTATTTTGATTGGGTGTAACACTTGGCCCTATCCGACCACCACCGGAACCACCACCTTGAGGTAACATTATCCTTTCCTTTCTTCTTTTTCAGGCATTTAAGCATTCATTTATACATTTAGGACAATGCATGAGCTAGGTGTGGTGGAGGGTTCTAACATAACATAGGTTTTCTTTTTATTAAAAAAAGAAAAAATTTAACATTTTCTTTGCTTTTTAAAACTTTTTTAAAAGAGAAACAATATTTTGATCTATTTTTTTGTAAGAAATAAAGTTAATTTTAAGGAATAGGAGAATCATAATTAGGATTTCTTATACTTAGTCAAAATAAGATTATTTGTTTGATTTCTAGCGTTAGGAAGAAAATTTGAAAAAGTAATTTAGTTTTAATTTTTACCTTGATGAAATATGCATACTTTATACATTTACATACTTAGGGTTCAAAAATAAAGATTCTTTTGCTTTATAAAAAAAGAAAAAAAGAAAAAATATATAAAAAAATCTTCTGATTAAGCTGGGTAATTGTGCCTCATAAGACATAAGTATTCACGCCTAAAAGTGTTCCATATAATAAATAAAATCTTTAGTTTTGTGGCCTTGTTTGCTCGAGTCCTTAAGTCCTTGGGGTGTTTTCTCACTCGGTGCCCTAAGACTATCCGGTTTTGGTGTCACCGACTAAAGGCTCTTTACATGGGCAGATTAGAAAGCCTAAGAGTAAGGAATAATACCACCAAAAATATAAAAATATTAAAAAAATAAAATAAGGCATAGGAGTTAAAGTTAAAAAACTCCTAGTCAAAATTTCACAATCACAAAGGTGCATATGACTTAGGGTAAGTAATAAACTAGATGAGAAATACAGTTATACTTCTTACCTTGATTGATAATAAGTTTTTGAATAGAGACTAGGCTTAGGAATGAAAAATTTGATTTTTCTATAACTTATAGATTACTTGAACTCTTACAATAATACTTCAAATATTTTCTCTCTTTTTGAAAATGCTTTTAAAAATAATAACACTTTGTTTCTCTTTCTTTTTAGATTTTGTGGGTGTAATCCACTGAAAACCCTCACACGACAAAACTCGTCCTCTAGGGGTAGAGGTTTAACGGATTATTACACATGCTAAGTGTAACCATGATTACTATGAAAGTGAGTTAGGTTAGTTCTGTTTTATTGTTTTGCTCGAGGACGAGTAAAATGATAGGTGTGGGGAAGTGTTTGGACGCATATATTGCATATTTGTTATTATATTCCTATACTTATTCTGTAAAAATCCTACAATTATACTGTCTTAATACCTATTTTGTGCAAGATATGATAGGAGAAGATAAATCACAAATCCAAGCCAACTAAATCAGATTCTTGGGAGGATTTAATCACAACTGAAGATTGAGCATATCAGAGAGGATAAACCTAGATCTAATTCAGTTAAAATCAAAATTTGAAGATCCAGCTGGTTAACTTGGAGAATCAGCGAGGATAAACGAGGATAGAGGCAAATTCAGAAATCCAAAGACAACCTTATCAATATACAAAGGGATATCTAAGATTGGGATGAATATTTAAAAGATTTAGAAAGATAAGATAAAATCCAACTGAAGATCAATGGATAAACAAATATTTATCTACAATATTATCTCCAACCTTATCAAAAGATCTTTTATGTTGGCAAGCGATTTTTTCCATATCTCCAATCTTATCAGAAAATATTTTTTTGTTGAGATAGCGATTTGGTCTTATCCTCAAGCGCGCTCTCCCCTCACCATTTTTCCTATAAATACTTGAAAATTCAGAGGCAAAAGGACGATCAAGCAGAGAATAGAATAGATACTTATATAGGTTTAACTTAGGGTTATTTTTTCCTATAAATACTTGAAAATTCAGAGGCAAAAGGACGATCAAGCAGAGAATAGAATAGATACTTATATAGGTTTAACTTAGGGTTTTCTTTCTCTTTTAAATGTATTTTTTGTTTTTTAATGTAACTGAGATCGAAGAATAGTTTCATGGGAGAACAAGAGTAATGCTTGTACTGAGAGTGACACCGGTGTAAGTATTCTTCCTTTCTTTCATTGTTATTTAATTCAATCGAAGTTTCTTTTCTACTCTTGTTTTTGTTGCTTCTCTCTTTTGTCTTTATGAATCCAAATGACTCCAATAGCTTCGAAGTTGCCTCGCCCTTGTAAGTGCCGTTGATGGCCTATGGTGATGAACAATCATTTCTATGGTAGTATAGCTTGCACCTTCATTTCGTAGTGTAGATCGAGAATAGGGAAGATCTCATCTGTCATGCTTCGCTCGCCTTCAAGCAAAGGTACAACGTTGATAAGAATTTCAGGTAAGTTATCAACCAGAAGAGGTAGGTAAGTTCTTTAGTTTTCTTTTTCTTTCTTTTAATCCTTAGTTTAGATCATCGTCAACTCTCAACTCTATTCACTTTTGACTTTCTTTGTATAATTTCATTTTCTATTTTCTCCATCTACTCCAACCTACCACTTTCACAATTTAACATAACTTATTTTTCTTTTCTTTCAAAGAACAAGAGAAGAACTTTAATCATTTTTGTGAACTAAAGAGAACTTACAAAAAGCTTCCATCGCTAGTCCCCCCTTGTGAATCACGACCCGCATAGCCACTTGCTATCGCGGTAGCATTGAGCACCTTGCACTATTTCTGAAATTCTATATTTTATGTGTGCAGGTAGAAACTCAATCAGTACTCCTTCAAGGGATGGAGGTAAAGCTAACTTGTTGGCGATTGTGCCAATATGTTTCACAATTTTAAATAGACCGATATACCTTGGACTTAACTTCCCTTTACTTCCAAATCTGATAACACCCCCGAGTTGGTGATATGTTAAGAAATACATGATCTCCAACCACGAACTCCAAGGTTCTCCTTTTGGAATCTGCGCAATTCCGCTGGCAATCCTGTGCAGCCTGCAGATGTTTTCTGATTTGAGCTACTTATCCACGGTCTGAGTTATCAGCTCTGGCTCAAGCAATTTCTGTTCACCCATATCATCCCAACACACCAGTGATCTACACTTTCGTCCATATAGGGCCTCAAATGGTGCCATCTGTATACTAGCCTAATAACTATTATTGTATGAGAATTCGACCAAATGCAGATGATCTTCCCAAGACCCCTTAAAATCCATATAGGCTAAGAGCATGTCTTTCAGAACTTGTATAGTCCTCTCAGACTGCCCATCTGTCTAGGGATAATAAGTAGTACTGAATTTCAACTTGCTTCCCAGACTCGCCTATAAACTCTGCTAGAAGTGATATAAAAATCTTGTGTCTCGATCTGACACATTGCTCACGGTACCCCGGGCAGTCTTACTATCTCCTGCATATAGTGCTCTGCTAAAGTCTCAGTGGGTTGCCCCACTCTAAAGGGTATGAAGTGAGCACTCTTCGTCAGTCTGTCCACCACCACCCAGATAGCATTGTGACCCTTCGGACTCCTTGGTAATGCAGTCACAAAATCCATAGTAATATGTTCCCACTTCCATTCAGGGATAGGTAGTGGTTGCAATAAACCGACAGTCCTCTGATGTTCCTCTTTGACTTGTTGGCACACCAGACATTTAGACACAAATCTGGCCATCTCCCTTTTCATCCCATGCCACCAAAAGTGTTTCTTAAGCTCCCGATACATCTTTGTTCCGTCGGGATGAACACTGTAAGGAGAGTTGTGAGCTTCTGCTAGCAGCTCTTGCTTAACATCTCCCTTGGGTACACATAATCTTGCACCATACCAAAGAGCTCTGTCTCCATGAATAATCAAGTCAGTTCTCAATCCAGCTTCTACTTGATTCCTAAAATTTTGGAGTTGTTTATCTCCGGCCTGAGCTTCTTTATTCTCTCTACCAATGAATACTGGAGTTTTAGTGCCATACAACGGGCCGCTTCTCCACGTATAACTACTTCCAAGGTTAATCTCCTCATTTCTTCTATTAAACTCTTCTGTTTAGTGAGGATCATGGCAGCCGGTCTCCTATTTAGAGCATCTGGCATCACATTCACTCATCTTGAATGGTACCAGAGATTAAGGTCATACTCTGCCATAAGTTCCAACCATCTCCTCTGTCTCATATTTAATTCTTTTTTTAGTAAAGATACATTTTAGACTCTTGTCGTCTTTGTAAATCTCCACCCGAGTTCCCAAGAAATAATGCCGCCAAATCTTCAGTGCGAAAATAACAACAGCCAACTCCAAGTCATGAGTCGGATAGTTCTGTTCATGTGACTTGAGCTGTCTCGAGGCATAGGCCACCACTCTGTCGTGTTGCATAAACACACAATCAAGCCCCTATCTTGAAGCATCACTGTATATAACAAAACCACACGACGGATCCATAATAGTAAGAACCGGTGCGATCGTTAACCTGTTTCAGTTCTGAAAAGGCTGCTTCATACTCTTGTGTCCAAACAAAAATTTCTCCTTTCTTAGTCAACTGTGTCAGGGGTTTAGTAATCTTTGAAAAATCATTCACAAACTTCCTATAATATCCTGCCAATCCCTAGAATTATCGCACCTCTGTTACTGACTTGGGAGTTAGCCATTTTTCTACTGCTTCAACCTTCTTTGGATCTGCTGATAGTCCTTGTCCTAAAACAATGTGCCCAAGAAAGTCAACACTTTCTAATCAAAAGGCACACTTGCTCAATTTTTCATATAACTGTTTCTTTCTTAGCACCTACATCACCGTCCTCAAGTGCTCAGCATGCTCTCCTTGATTTTTGGAATAAATGAGGATATCATCAATGAAAACTATCACATATCCAAATTAGGAGAGAACACTCTATTCATCAAATCCATGAAGACCGCGGGGGCATTAGTGAGTCCAAAAGGCATTACTAAGAACTCATAATATCCATATCTTGTGCGAAAAGCAATCTTCAGGATATTTGATGCTTTCACCTTCAACTGATGATAACCAGAACGAAGATCCAGTCGAGAAAATATTATTGCACCATATAATTGATCAAATAAATCATCAATCATGGGAAGAGGGTACTTGTTCTGTATAGTCACCTTGTTTAGCTCCCTATAATCAATACATAATCTCTATGACCCATCCTTCTTCTTGACTAGTAATACTGGGGCTCCCCATGGTGATGTACTCGGTCTAATGAATCCCTTACTCAAAAGATCCTGAATTTGCTTTTTCACCTATGCCCAACTCAACTGGTACCATCCGGTACGGTGCCTTGGAGATTAGAACAGTACCAGGAAGCACATCAATAGTGAACTCCTATCTGGGGGAAACCTGGGCAAATCCTCATGAAATACATCCAGGAATTCCTCTACTACATCAGGAGCTATTTGCTGATCCATCTCTAGGATAGCTAGGGTCCCAACTGAAACTACATCCGGGTGTGTTACCTGGTCAACAATTCTGTCTTCTCTAGGAAATTCGAATTCCGGCTGATTAGGAATTCAAAATACCACACTCTTCTTTGATAATCTATAACTGAATACACCCGGCTAAGCCAGTCCATGCCCAATATGATGTCAAAATCACAGTTGTCAATCAACATGAAGTTCGTGATAAACTCCTTGCTCATATAACTATGGGCATTCGAACACACCTTATTACATGACATCACCCCATTCTTCGTGCAAATAGTCCAACTCCAATGTACAGTGTAATAGGATATACCATGTTTACTAATGAACTTAGATGAAATAAAGGAGTGAGTAGCACCGGAATCAAAGAGAACATAAGCAGGAACAGAATGCACTAAAATAATACATGTGACAACTTCTCCTGAGGCATCTGATCAACAGTAAGAGTATATACCTTGCCCTTGCTTCTGATGGGTTCGGCTGGCTGTCCCTTACCCTTCGGGGCCTGTTGATACATCTATTGCTGGGAAGGCAGAGGCTGTCTCAGCTGAAAAGGAACCATGAGCCTCGACAATCCTGACGCCATCGGTTTTTGTTGTCCGACTAGGGCTACAGGCACCTCTCCTGAGATTGATCGACTGCGGGGACACTAACTAATCCGGTGCTCACTTGAGCCACAAGCTAAGAACAAACTATGAGCCAATCTACACTGATCTTTGGTATGCCCCGTTGATCACACACGTGCATTGCATGTTTTCATATCATATGTGTCACACTTCTGCATTTTTATTTAAATAAAACTTTGCTATTAATGTATTTTCATGTTTAATGTCGTGTAGGGTTATTAAGGAAGAAAAAGAGAGATAGACAGATTTATCAAATTAAATCCAAAAGTTTAAAAGAAAGGGGATCGATTCAAATCCAGAGGTTCTAAAGGCCATCTTATCTGAAGACCGGGTGTATCAGATGAGACAATATCATTCAAATTCAAAGGAAAAACAGATTATAAGAAGACGCTATCGGTCTCACTGAGGATAAAGAGATAGATAGTCAAATCTAAAGCTGAAATTTAAAATCCAAAGAGATAAATGGATAGAGAGAAGATCAACAGATGAGATGAAGCAATTTAGACTCGGATTCAGACTGGATATATTTTAGTATTTGAATCATAACTTTTGCTACTGAAACTCAAATCTGATGATTCAAGATGATCCAAAAAGAAAACGTAAAGGGCTACAACTCTTACATTGATCACTATTTCTAATTCTATCATCTGATAAGTTATATTTAGTAATCAACACGTCAACAAGCTGCAGATCAGAATTGAATATCCACATCAAATTAAGTTTGAAGATATGGGGAGGATTCAGATTCAGAAATAGCCAGCTCCCCCTATCTTTCAACTCGTTTCCTTTTCCATTTCTATCCTATAAATACCCCACACATCAGAGGCAGAAGGAGGAAGCAGAGAATATAATAGATTTTTGTATAGGTTTAACTTAGGTTTTTCTTTCTCTTTTTAATGTAATTTTCTTTATGTAACTGAGAGAAGAGAAGAGTTTCATGGGAATGAGAAAGGAGCTTGTACTGAGAGTGACACCGGTGTAAGCATTCATCTTTTCTTTTATTATTATTTAATTGAATCGAAACTTACTTTTTCTTCTTTATTCTTGTTTTGGTTTGCTTTCCTCTGATGTGTTTGTAATCCAAGTGAATCCAATAGCTTCGAGACTGCTTCACCATTGCAAGTGCCCTTGATGGCCTATGGTAATGAGCAACCATTCCTTTGTTAGTTTAGCTTGCTGTTTTATTCATAGTGTAGATCGGGAAAGGGGAAGATCCTACACGTCATGCTTGATCGCCTTCAAAGACTAGGTAAGTCGCATTCTTCTAAATTAACGGATCCAAGTATATGAGTATGGAAGAGGTAAGTAAGAATTTTTAGTTTTCTTTTAATTCTTAGATTAGAATTCTACTTCAAACCAACATTCTCTTCTTTATTTAGTTTTTTCTTTTCTTTTGTAAATAAAACAATAACAATAACAACATCATCATCTTTTCTTTTACTATCTTCTTCACATCTTCTAAATTAACCTTTTTATTTTCTTTTTCTAAAACTGAGAAGAAATTTCTAACATGTTTTTGTAAACTCAAAAAGAAACGAACTTACTTAAAAGTTTCCATCGCTAGTCCCTCCATGTGGATCACGACTCACATAGCCACTCGCTATCGCGGTAGTATTGAGCACCTTGCACTCTTTATTCTTAAGTTCTGAAATTCTGTATTTTTTGTGTGCAAGTTTAAACATCAATCAAATTTTGACGCCATTGCCGGGGAGGGACGATAAGTAACTCTTTTTTTGTTTACTTTATTGATAACTTTCTTCTTTGCTCTTGGTGTACATGTTTAACAACAAAGAAATTTTTGCTGTAGTTGACATATAAATGGCCCTAAACTCTGCTTAAGAAAGCAGAGCCCAGAAGCCCTCAGATTTGCTACATTCCCATGGCAATCTGAGTGAACTACTAACCTGTATTTTTTGCAGGTTGGCTGAACTGCAAAGTTTAAATATCTGTAGCCATTTATTTTCTTATTTGACTCATTGTACATACATTTCTAATTAAACAGTAAAAGGTTGATTGTAAATGCTAAAATAGTTTAGACTTTGCATTTAGGCACATGTCTATTTCGTTACATTTTCTATTTACTGTTGCAGAGTGTTGGAGCTAAGATATATATGCATAGCATTTAATATAAGGTTCATTCTTATATGAAATATTACTTGAGTGTTACTTTTTCTATATACTTGTACACTGCACTAAACTGAATTAAGGGCTTGTCCTATAAACAAGATAAGATGGGAAAATCATTACCTTCCCTTATCTCATAAACAATATCCTCACTCACTGACCCAAGCCTAACTAAAACTGAGTAGACGTTAGCTCTAGGGACATCTCGGACTCAAATAGTAGACTGACTTAAGGGGAAAGTTGATTAGAATTTGACTCTTGCCAAATCAGTGTCAAAGGTTGGGGATTGATGAGGCGAAACCTTAAAGAACAGTGGTTTGGTATAATTAGGCACGTTGCTTAGGCACAAATACCTCCCACTGATCTTGCCCCTATCTGGCCGATTAACTTGCGGTCGATTCTAAAATATACCCCTCATGGACAGTCTAACCAGTTAGGAGTCATCTAAGTCTATGGTTTACTGTAACTTAGGTTAGATTTTTTTATTTGTTTTTTTATTTATTTATTTTTTTTGCTTGTTTTTGACATTTCATGTGTGATATGGCTTATAACAACAATTTTTCTAATTTTAATAGTAATCCATATTACACCTCGACCTCTTTTGACTCGAATATTACAAACCCGGCATATCATAACTTTAACCAACCAAGTGTACCAGATTGGTCTTATCCGAATCAATACATGCCGCAGTCCCAATACTATAAATAAGACTGGAATAATCATCACTACTCTTCACAGAATCAATGGGGATACAACTCTTCCGAGTCATGTTGTCAACCACCATTCCAACATTTAGCCTATAATTTTCCTAGCCATGATCAACCAATAGAAGAAAATTCGGAAGCTATGAAAAGTATAGAAGGCATGATTGAGTCCCAAGAACAAAAGATGAAAATGATGCACTCATAATTCCCACAAGACTCCCAAATCCAAGATCCTTACTCCATGCTCCAAGTCCCATAATAAGAAGAAGAACCTATGGACTCAGATAGGAGTATGAAAAATCTGATTCAGTCCGAAAATAATTTTTTCCAATCTATCAATAGGCTAGAAGCACAAATGAGTCGTTATATTAACATAATGAAAGATAGGAATGAGAAAATTCTACCTAACACATATTTGACCATTCCAGATTACTCTAGTCATATTGATGGGAACGGAGAATCTTGGTGTCTTGGAGACTTTGATCAAGACTCAATTTCATCACACAAATTTGAACTTGACCAATTTCAAACCTTTGACAACTTAGCAAGTTTTCCATTCAATGATATTGAACTTGAATGTAAATGTGACCATGATCCCCAACCTTGTGATTCAATTTTCATTTTTGACTTTATGTTGACTCCAGTATCATTACCTAATTTGGACCAATTTTTGGAGCCAACATTTATTCCTATACCCATGATCTAGAAATTGAATCACCAACTTTGGATAGTCATATTCCATTGATGGGAGAAGAATGTGAATTTTAATTCTTTGATTTGGACTCAACTCTTCAACCAAAACAGACTTTCGAACCCAAAGTTGATTTTCCTAAGTTAGTAATGGTTCCTAAACCTATCACTCTTGAATCCAAGTCAATTATTCTACCAAGTCACATTCTTTTGTTGGACATAAGTATTGACCATAATGACTTAGTGATGATTTTTCAAGACTGGTCATGTAAAGGAAATAAGTTTCATGATAGGATCTTTTATGATCCTATTTATATTGGGGATTGTAATTATGTACATAGAAAAGAGGTTAATAAAGGTGGGTTCCGTGAATCACCACATTATCTTGATTGGGTAGCAACGCTTGACCCAATCCGATCATCACTGGAACATGACCTTAAGGTAATATTTTTCTTCCCTTTCTTCTTTATCATACATCTATGCATTTATTCATACATTGAGGACAATGCATGAGATAGGTGTGGGGAGGGTTCTAACATAACATAGACTTTCTGTTTATTTTAAAACAATTACATTTTTCTTTCTAAAATTTTTTTTTTGAAAAGAGAGCAATATTTTGACATATTTTTTTGTTAGAAATTAAGTCAATTTTAAGGAATAGGAGAATCAAAATTAGGATTTCATAAACTTGGTCAAAATAAGATTATTTGTTTGATTTCTAGAGTTTGGAAGAAAATTTGAAAAAGTAATTTAGTCTTGATTTTTACCTTGATGAAATATGCATGCTTTATACACTTACACACTTAGGGTTCAAAAATAAAGATTCTTATGCCTTTTATAAAAGAAAGAGAAATATATATATATATATATATATATATATATATATATATATATATATATATATATATATTTATATCAAAAATCCTCTGATTAGGCTGGATATTTGTGCCTCATAAAGCATAAGTATTCACGCCTAAAAGTGGTCCATGTAATAAAATTTTTAGTTTTGTGGCCTTGTTTGCTCGAGTCTTTAAGTCCTTTGGGTGTTTTCTCACCCGGTGCCCTAAGACCGTCCGGTTTGAGAGTCACCGATTAAAGGCTCATTATATGGGCAGATTAGAAAGCCTAATAGAACTAAGGAATAATAGCACAAAAAATATAAAAATAAATAAATAAATAAAATAAGGCATAATAGTAAGAGTGAAAGAACCCTAGCCAAAATTTCACGGTCACGAAGGTGCATATGACTTAGGGTAAAGTAATAAACTAGATGAGAAATACAGTTTGACTCATTAACTTGATTGATAACAAGTTTTTGAATAGAGATTAAGTTTAGGAATGAAAAATTCGATTTTCCTATAAATTATAGATTGCTTGAATTCTACAAAAATACTTCAAATATTTTTCTCTTTTTTAAAATGCTTTTCGAAAATACTAACAAATTATTTCCTTTTTTTTATGAATTTTGTGGGTGCAATCCACTGAAAACTCTCACGAGACAAAACTCATCCCCTAGGGGTAACCTAGAGATTTAACGGCTTGTTACACATGCTCAGTGCAATCGCGTGACTTGCAAAAGTGGTCTAATAAATTCTTAGATTTAGTTTTGATATTTTGCTGGAGAACGAGCAAAATATAGGTGTGGGGGTGTAATCACACACGTGCATTGCATATTTTCATATCATATGTGTCACACTTTTGCATTTTTATTTAAATAAAACTGTGTTATTAATGTATTTTCATGTTTAATGGCTGTTAGGGTAATTAAAAAAGAAAAAGAGAGATGGACAGATTTATCTAATTAAATTTAAAATTCAAAGAAAGGGGATTGATTCAAATCCAAAGGTTCTAAAGGCCATCTTAGCTGAAGATTGAGTATATCAGATGAGATAATATTATTCAAATTCAAAGAAAAATAGATTAGAAGAAGACCCTATCGATTTCACTCAGGATTAAGAGATAGATCGTAAAATCTAAAGCTGAAATTCAAAATCCAAAGGGATAAATGAATAGAGAGAAGATCAACGGATGAGATGAAGCAATTTAGACTCGGATTCAGACTGGATACATTTTAGTATTTGAATCATAACTTTCGCTACCGAAACTTAAATATGATAATTCAAGATGATCCAAAAAGAAAACTTAAAGGGCTACAACTCTTACGTTGATCACTGTTTCTAATTCTATCATTTGATAAGTTATATTCAATAATCAACATGTCAACAAGCTACAGATCAAAATTGAATATTCACATCAAATCAAGTTTGAAGAAAAGGGGAAGATTCAAATTCAGAAATAGCCAGCTCCCCCTATCTTTCGACTTGTTTCCTTATCCATTTCTATCACATAAATACCCCACACATCAGAGGCAGAAGGAGGAAGCAGAGAATATAATAGATTTTTGTATAGGTTTAACTTAGGTTTTTCTTTCTCTTTTTAATGTAATTTTCTTTATGTAACTAAGAGGTGAGAAGAGTTTCATGGACGAATGAGAAAGGAGCTTGTACTGAGAGTGACACCAGTGTAAGTATTCATCTTTTCTTTTATTGTTATTTAATCGAATTGAAAGTTACTTTTTCTTCTTTATTCTTATTTTTATTTGCTTTCCTCTGATGTGTTTGTAATCCAAGTGAATCCAATAGCCTCGACACTGCTTCGCCATTGCAAGTGCCCTTGATGGCCTATGGTGATGAACAACCATTTCTTTGTTAGTTTAGCTTGCCCTTTTATTCATAGTGTAGATCGGAAATGAGGAAGATCTTACACGCCATGCTTGATCGCCTTCAAAGACTAGGTAAGTCGTAGTGACGGATCCAAGGTATAGTTTAGAATTCTACTCCAATAACAACATTCTCCCCTTTATTTAGTTTTTCTTTTTCTTTTGTAAATAAAACAACAACAATAAAAACATCATCATCTTTTCTTTTGCTATCTTCTTCACATCTTCAAACTTAACCTTTTTGTTTTCTTTTTTTAAAACTGAGAAGAAATTCCTAACATGTTTTTGTAAACTCAAAAAGAAACGAACTTACTTAAAAGCTTCCATCGCTAGTCCCTCTTTGTGGATCACGACCCGCATAGCCACTCGCTATCACTGTAGTATTGAGCACCTGCACTCTTTATTCTTAAGTTCTAAAATTCTGTATTTTCTGTGTGCAGATTTAAACATCAATCACCCGTCTTATAACAATATCCACACACAACCATTCTGAACCGGGGCACTGGGATTGCCTCTCTCGAATCAGCTTCACATGAAACTAAGAAAGTCTTGGATCACAAGACTCATCTGCTCCTCAGCTTCCCTGTCCCGCGAGGCTAAAGCCAAAGCACCATATGCTTATTGCGAGGCTACTATAGCCCCACTTGCCTCAACAACACTGCTAAGCAGTGTTAAGCCCGCCACACGCGAGGCTAAAACCAAAGCACCTGCGCGTGCTAACAGTGTCGCTGATCTAGCGTCGCTCTCAGCACCAAGTCCTAAAAAACTACCGCGAGGCTAGAGGTAAAGCACTATTGAGTGCTAACAATGAAGCTCTTCTAACCTTGCTTGCAGGAAAAGCTCTGCACAAAAGAGCTAAGTTCACCTTTAAGGGCAGAATTAAAGCAGTAGCTTCGCCTTGCGAAGCTACTCCTTCAGGTGAAGCTATCTTAGCTTCGCCTATAGCCAAAAGGAGAGCCTTTAGGACTAGGCCTAAGGCTTATCAGCCCAACAGGGCTAAGTTCCAATCTCCTGGATCTCTATAATGGTTCAATTGGGTCTAATCAATGTAGACTTGAGAGATTACCTGAGCACCAAGTAAAAGCTCTGTTCAGAGAAACCTGCTCACATCTCGCCGTCTCGGTGTGGATAAGCGAAGTGTCAAATTGTGATGGTACACTCCGTCCATTGTTGCTGGGAAAGGTCCAAACAGCCGCTACTCCAAGTTATCGATCGGTATTCAATCAAATATCAACCCAAATTGCTGAGAAGACCAAGCCCCGAAAGAAAAAGGTAACGAAAGTGACCCATCTTGCAGCCGCCCCTGTTAACATGATAAGCAGAGGGAGGGATTTTTTCCGATCCCGAAGACAGAGACGAGGAACCTTCACTCCTCTAACCAGCTCCCTAGACTCTGACTATAACCCCAGCTTGATTCAGGTTCTGGTAAACCAAGAGGGTGCCTTCCAAGGTACTCGCTTAGGGTAGCAATTCCCTGTGATTATGGACAACCTTTTTTGTCAATTAGAGTCGTGTCACCTACACCATTGAGAAACCTTTTCCAATGATCTGATAATGAGAAAGTTAGCGGATATGCTTCTTCAGCTACTATTAGCTTGGTGTGGACGGGTCTTGCGTCTGCCAACATTTCCGACAACAATGATGATGGCCTCCGTCAGCGGATGGAGGCACAAGAGCATACTTCCAGGTCTCAGGAAGAAGTCTTGGATAACATCCAGCAGATGCTTGCTCAGCTCTTGACAACTGGAATACCAATAACACTGGCAGCATATTGGTCCAAAGGCCCATCACTCTACCTTTCATGATGATTAACTCATGTAGTTATTGTACTAATGATTTTGTGTTTTCTAAGTCTCAGATATATGTCATGATCTTAGTCGGTGTTTAGCTTCAATGCAAGATTTGAAGTTAAGTTTTGAAGCTAGCACGTGTTGATTCAAGAGCTCGCACATCAATATCGCATCAAGTACTCAAATATGGAGTCGTCGCTCTTTGGATCAAGTTTGGTTCAAGTCAAGATGAAGAGAAGATTTTCAAGAGAAGACTTGAGTCAAGAGTTTGTAAGTTTAAGATTTTTGTTTTAGGATAAATGTAAAGGATAAATTAGTTATGGATTACTCAAGCTCATACACACAAGATTTATATAGTGTTTTCATAAGAAAAGTTTTCAGTTTTATTTTTAACCGTTTTGGTTTTAAGCTTTAACTTCGATGCCTCAAAAATAGCACATGTTTGTAATATGTGTTGATTTTTAATCACACATATTTGTATTTCAAAGTATTGATAATAACTTATATTTGTGAATTTTATAGAGATTTTATGAAATTTAAGATATATTTTAAAAAGTTATTAAAACTTTTTTCGGTTGCTAGTCGACTGACCGGTCGACCGACGTGCACAAGACGTGTACAAGCCCATGTAACTTGAGCTCGGTCAATTGACCGGTCGACCGCAGTAGAGATCAGTCCGCTGACCGGTCGACCGACTGAGTCTGCAGAGCTCTCGGGTTTTTTTCGGTCACCGGGCGGTCGTCCGTTCTGCTGATTTGCTCGACACCCTTGTAGTTTCTGGTTATAACTTTTTATTCTTATATTCAATCAATATGATTTAAATTGCATTTTAAATATAACTTTTAGGGATACAATTCTTATTCGATAGTCATTTTCTGATTCAAGTGTTAAAGATGTCAAATATAAGATTGAAGTCTATTCTAGTTTTGAAAACAGTTTACAGTTTCTGGTTTGACACCATTTTGTATTTTATTGATAAACTTTCACTTTTAAATGATATTAATTTGATTTAAGTTACATTAGAAAGAAGACGTCAAAATCTACAAATTTATCCTATATACTTATTTCCAAATTCTAATGTTTTAGGTCTTAAAACTGTGCTCCAATTTGACCTATTGCACGTTTGAGTCAGGTCGGCTGACTGCCTGGTTGATCGCCAGACTCCAACAGTCAGAAATTTGACCGTAGCAGTCGACCGACTGGCCATTTCTGCCAGTTTTTGAACCATAATGGCTAGTTTTCTTGGCCTATAAATATAGAGTTTTTGGGTGAGTTACACAAGATTTTGGAGAAGTTTTAGAGCCAGTTTTTTCCATCTCTCTTAGAGTTTTTTCTACACATGTTTTTGGGATAAAACTTCCATATCAAAGGAGAGTTTTAAGAGTTTTTCAAAGAGATTTTTTGAGTTTTTCACCACAACTCTATCTTATTTTTCTCACACAAGCTTGAGCTTTCCATTGCTATATTCATCCTATAGGATATTTATTGTGAGAGTTGCTTTTGGTGATCAAAGTGTAGAGATCACCTAGAGTTCATCTTTGTATTTGAGGAAGCAAACTTGTGGGTTTGTATTGTGATGAGTTCTTGAGGGAACTCATTATAGAGGTGCGGCCTCAACAAGCTAGTGTGCTTGCGTGTGTTATTCTTGAAAGAACAAGTGAGGGACTTGCGGTTCCAAGAGTTCTTGAGGGAGCTCGTTGTAGGTGTTGCGGCACCGGGTGATCTTGCGGGATCGATTATAGTGAAAATCCTTCATAGTATTGAAGGCGGGGACATAGAACAAGTGTGCTCGAACCTCGAAACAATTCTCCCGTATTTGCGATTGCTTATCTCTCTCTCACTTGTGTTTATATGTCTTACATGCTTATATTGTTTATCTCTTTATATGCTTGATATATCATGTGCTTAATTGATATATGTTTGGGATTGTTTGCTCACAGTTGTATTCAACTAAGAGAGCCATAGTGGCACCTCAACTCTTAATCTAGAGGAATCTTGAGGAGGTAGTTCAGAGCCCTTCACCAGAAATTCGGCTACACTCTTTGGTTATACTTTGTGTGTTTGCATAATAGTTTTAGTTTGCACAATTAGTTTTAATTCCGCATCATTTGTCCTAAATTACCTTGTACACCTATTCACCCCCCTCTAGGTGTATTTCAAATCATAACGATGAGAAGCATAACAACGATGAGCATCCTAAGACTGAGAAGTCGAAGGAGAGCTCTTCCATTGATGCCGAGGTCATTAAAGGCATACAGGCTCAGATTGCTTCTCTAGCCCAGAGGGATGAACTGAAGAGGTGGGGATGATTCGTCCTTACCCACTGGAGTGGGATTCG
The DNA here is from genome assembly GCA_038442645.1 of Agave tequilana. Lineage (NCBI taxonomy): Eukaryota > Viridiplantae > Streptophyta > Magnoliopsida > Asparagales > Asparagaceae > Agave > Agave tequilana. Next base: position 90,645 of record JAVJIF010033937.1, read on the forward strand.
GTACCATGCCGACCAAAGTTCAAGCCACCTACATTGCATACGTACGATGGCAAGGGCTCGCCCAACCAACATATTTATTACTTCTGGTCTCAAACCGGTAACATGATAGATAATGATGCCATCATGGCAAGTCTGTTCATCGGCATCCTTAAAGGGGTAGCCTTTAACTGGTTTAGGAGCCTGCCCAGCGGCTTCATCAACTCTTGAATTGACCTAGAAACCCGGTTTCTCTCTCGATTCTACGAAGATGATACCGAGATGACTATTGACAAGCTCCTCTCAACAGTCCAGAAAGGAGGAGAATCTGTGCGGGAATACATTGAGAGGTTTCACAATCTTTCACTCATGTGCCATGCAGGCATGCCATTACCCATGTTACTCCAGACATGTCAGCATAACTTCTTGGACAAAATTGAAGTTCATATGGGAGCTGTCAAAGCCCATACATGGAAGGAGCTTGTTGAGCAAGCTGAGATAGCCGAGAAATCGACTAAAAAGTTTGAGCCCTCAGTCCCTAAGAACAAGTGGGGAGTCAACACCAAAGAGTGTGATGCAGCCCAATCTTCTCAATCAAAAGGGAAGGAAACCATGGCTGTTGAGATATCAGGGATGGCACAACCGAAGTAACGGCACAACCGAAGCAGAAGAATAACACCAATGGCAATCAGGAATTTAAATTCCCACCAAAGGTGTACTTCTTCAAAGATGAGCAGGTGGTGGCGATCTTCCATTTGCTACACAAGGGTAACAAGCTCAAATTACCTGAAGCTCAGTGACCTAATGAAATGGGGCGTACAAATGATCCAAATTACTGCCTCTTTCATCCGATGGTGCATCACCCTACCAGTAGGCGCTATGTCCTCAAGACAAGATCCAAGCCCTGGTAGATGCTGGAGTTCTAACTCTCAAGTCGGAACAAAAGAAAGTCACTACCAATATGGTGACTCTAATTTCGGCACATTCCCGAAGATGACTGTCCAAGATGGATTGTTCCCAATTCCTAAGGTAAGATTGGATGTCATCAACCCTTTGGCTGAACAACAAAAGGCTAAAGGCCTCATCCCCATCATGACAGAATCTGGAGAAATCATGTGGGTCTACCCAAATATTGTCAAAGATGAGCAATAGGAAACTAACAAGCCCAAGCTCAAAGGAAAGTCATGCAATGCCGTCTCAACGCGGTAGATGATGACTCTGTGATTGTTGCCTCTCTCAGCGACTCAGAGGGAGAGAAGCCTATCTTAGCAGCATAGCCTTTCGCATCGCAGCCGGTGGGTACATATTCTGGTAAATAGTGGAATAGAATGGCTAGCCCAACCCAAACGGTAGTTGGTAAAGGCACACCAAATCTGTTGATAGCTGAGGATTTGCTAATCCTATGAGACCTGATCCCATTTGATCCCTCCAGAATCCCCTACCAATTTCCTTCCATGGAATGGTAGATCCATAAAGCAAAAAATCATGTTAAAGTTTTCACCTCCGACTTTTCCTTCATTTTAAGGAGTATTATTCGACTATTCCCCAGCAGGATTGATTCCTAAAACAAATTTTGGGAACATTATTCTCTATTCCCTAGCGGAATTCTCTAGCACTGTTCTTGTATTTTGGTCAAGTCCACCAAAGTCCCTTGCCAATTCCCGTCCACGGATGGTAGGACCACATAAAACTGTAATTATTTTGCTAGTAAAATGAACTACAGATCAAGCTTGTCAAGTTAGCATCAAACCTCTGACAGTAAAAACCCTTGAATACCCCGGTAGATCCTGTCAACATCCCTAATAGGTCGAAGTCCACTTAAATTGATGTTATGTTCAAACACCTCTAATAGTAAATGAATTCTGGTCAAGTTAACATCACACTTCTAACAAGTCACTTTTTACAAATCCCCAAGCGGAGAAGCTGTCACGATCACCTCTGACAAAATCTCCTTTTAAACTCCCCAGCAAGGGATTTGGTTGTTAGGTTAATGATTACCTCTGATAAATTTTTAGGGAATAATTCTTTCCCTACCGAATCCCACAGAGTTCTTTTTGTCACGTTAATGATTACCTCTGACAGTAATCTCTTATGGGATTCATTTTCTAACTCTCCAGCAAGTTTCTGGTAGACTCCCCTCAAAGTCTATTATTTCCCTTTTCAAGTCCCCAATGGACTTTCCCAGTTGTCACGTTAACAATATACCTCTGACAATTTCTTCCAAATAATTTCCCAAGGAAATACCAATTCCTCCACGGAATTCGTAATCAAATCCTATTTCCCCAGCGGAACTACTTCTTTTACCATCATGTCCAGCTTGTCACCTCTGAATGGTAGATTTGGTGATTTCTCAATCGGTTATGTCCATGTTACCTCTGAGCCGACAGATAGCCAAGTCTCATCTTTCAGTCTAGTAGGGACTACTTCTTTGCCGTTATGCCCAGTTCGCCACCTCTGAACGACAGGGCTTTGAGACTAGTAACTCTTAATCGGTTATGTCCATATTACTTTTGAACCGACGGATGCCTAAATCTCCCCTTTTATGGTACTCAAACTGTCCTGTCCAGTTTAACAGCTCTGAACAGATAAGTCCATAATTTTGTTCTCCTTTCTCCCATCAGGGCTGGGAGTTCTTGCTGTCATGTTAATACAACTACCTCTGAATAACAAATTGCGAGCCTGGTGTCTCTTAGTTGGTCATGTCCATATTACCTCTGAACCAATGGGTGCCCAGATCCAATACACCCTTGCTGTCCCTAGTGGGCTAGCTGCTAAGTTAATACGACTACCTCTGACAGCGAATTCAGAGTTTACTGTGTCTTAGTCTATCACGTCCAGTTTACCACCTCTGAATAGACGGGTCCTAAGACCTGGTTCACCTTCATTTTGTCATCATGTCCAGTTCGTCACCTCTGAATGACAAAATTTTGAGCTTGGTGGCTTCTCAATCGGTCATGTCCAGTCAATCACCTTTGAACCGATAGATAGCTATCATGTTCAGTTAATCACCTCTGAAATGACAGATAGCTAAGTCTTATCTTTTTATTTATTGTTATTTCCAGTTTGTCACCTCTGAACAGTAAACATTATTTATTTGGTAATTTATCAGTTATGTCTAGTTCATCACCTCTGAACCAATGATTGTCTAAATTTTACCCTTCTTTGTCGTTTCCAATTCGTCACCTCTGAACGACAAAATTCCATGTCTGATGATCTCTAATCAGTTATGTCCAGTTTATTACCTCTGAACTGACGGATCATCAGACTTAATCTTTTCGAATTTAGTGATTCCTAACGGATTTCTAAATCTACCCTCTTCTAGTCCCCAGTGGATTTTTATATTTGACTGACTTTATCATGTTCTTAACCTCAGAATAATTTCAGTCACATTTGTAATTTCTTCAAAAATTCAACTTGGTAAATTTTCACCCTTTTTAGTCCTTGCAAAGAACTTGCTTACTACGTTCTCCTCTACGGGAGATTTATATTACCTATGAGTAATTACATGAGCAAAAACAGAGAAAAATATGGAGAAGAGCAAATGAGTAAAAAAGTAGAGATTTTATTGATTCAAAAAGGAAGATACATCGATGATACATTAGATTGTCTTTCATACAATATAGTCTTTACTTCAAAAACATGCGACTTGTTGCTCTACATTCAGAACAGTAGGTCTACTTTCGCTCTTCAAAATGAGGGCAGTCCTCGAAGCCAACATGCAGTGAGACATTCTGAGTCCACCAGACCAACTGGACATGAAAGGCCTCCCCCTCACAAGACCTTAATCATTCGCTTAATGGAAGATTTTGCCACCAGAAAGTCATCCAATGAGCATGAGTTCTTCGCTGCTACCACTTCTTTGAACAAGATTAGCGAAGGAAGGATCCGAGATCTTACTGGTGACACCCCTTGCCCGTGACTTTCAAATATCTTGTGCAGAGACCCAGTAAAGGCGAGATATTGGCGGAAGCAATGACACAATTCACCATATACGTTGAGCTCAACAACACAAATCTGCAACTAAGTGGGTTATCTTGGATAAACAACTGTTAGTCTCCTCCTGGAATTAATACCGACTGCTCCAGTATGTTCTTCCTACTGATAATTAAAGCATGGACTTGAAAATGAAGATGCATACTTCTGTTCTCCTTCATCGTCGAGTCGAAGAGATTGTTCAATGGATCGGTAGTATAATGCACTGCAAAAAAAAGTGGGTTAGTATTAAGTAAAAAAGAAAATGCTAAGTCATAGCCTCGCTCCTTGAATTAAACTGGTCCAGATCCAGCCTTGCTCCATAAGCAGAATTAACTCTGCTCAAAGGTTAAACTTCAGATTATACAGAGGCGAAAGACTCGAGAGCTTGAAAGGCACTTATGCCTTGAAAAAGGCCAAGGATAGCCTCGCCTATATGGCAAGGTTAGCCTCGCCTTAAAAAGGCCAAGTATAGCCTCGCCTACATGGAAAAGCTAGACTGGCCTAGCAAAGGCCAAGTCTTAACCTCGCCTAAACGGCAAGGCTGGATTAGCCTTAAAAAAGCCAAGTCTTAATCTCACCTATATGGCAGACTAGACTGGCCCGGAGAGGGCAAAGTTTTAGCCTCACCTATGTGGCAAGGCTAGACTGGCCCAGAAAGGGCAAAGTCTTAGCCTCGCCTAAACGGCAAGGCTAAACTAGCCTTAAAAGGCCAAGTCCTAACCTCGCCTGTATGGCAAGGTTAGACTGATCTAGAAAAGGCTAAGTCCTAGCCGCGCCTAAATGGCAAGGCTTGACTTGCCTTAAAAGGGACAAGGCATAACCTCGCCTATATGGCAAGGCTAGCCACATCTCGAGAAGGCCAAAGCATAGCCTCGCCTATATGGCAAGGTATCCTCGTTTTAGAAAGGCCAAGGCATAAATCTCGCCTAGAAGAATGTCTTCGCCTAATCAGGCAAGTATTAGCCCCGTCAAGAAGCTTGAAAAGGCTGAAACCTTTCTCCAAAGATTCACCAAATGCAAGAATCAAGGAATTCAATTCTTGAAATAGCTGGTAAAGCTAAAATTGAGGGAGACAAACTCCCTAAAGTCACCAATTCACTGGCAAAATCTCTGAATAGCTGAGACTCACCGGCTATAGATCGGATGATGACTAAAGTAAAGGTCTCTGAAGCCTCAGAGGCCTCGGCCTCATTGCCTGAATGGTGTGAAGAGGCCATGGATCTCAGTTTTGGAGAGATGAAGAGAGTGAAGACCCTGGTGTCTTCAAAAGACAGCAAGGAAGGAAGATAGGGTTCTGTTAGAGACTTATATTTCTCTATAAAGGACCACAAAGGTCCTATTTATAGACCCCATGGCTTGAGCTCGCCGCTGCCGTTTCAAATCTTGAAGCACAGGTGAGGCTAAAGCATTCGAGTGCTTGGCCTCAGGAAAGGGAGTAATCTCCCACGTAAATACATGAGAAGTCGTTCAAAGCCTCGAAAAAGGGAGTAATCTCCCTCGTAATTCATGAGAGGCCGTTTGGCCTCGGGAAATGGAATGTCGTTCCATCACAGCGTATGCGAGGCTAGCGCTGATAGGGCGCTGACAAGCCAACTTCACTTTGAAGCGAGGTTGCTTAAAGAAGCTTGAAGGCAAGGTTCAGAGGCGAGGCTCCTCTCAGAGGCGATCCTATTCTCACAGCGCATGAGAGGCTAGCGCTGACAGGGCGCTGACAAGATAACTTCGCTTTGAAGCAAGGTTGCTTAAAGAAGCATGAAGGCGAGGCTCCTCTCAGAGGTGAGCCTATTACAACCCTAAGGTGAGCCTCCTATCAAAGCAAAGCTACCGAGTGGCGAGCCTATCCCAGCTCATAGGAGAGCCTATTCAGCCCAGAAGCAGGGCTAAAGGCAAAGTTGAATTTGACCACCAAAACGAAGCTCGTACACACATATCTATGAATATCAATTGAAGCAGTTCAAAGTATTTCAAAATCTGAACCCTCCCATAGCAGATTTACGAAAACTTTGAAAGGGGTCTTGCTAACACACTAAAAAAGACAAACTTTCCTACAGATTTTCAACTAGTCAGAATGATGTCCAACTTGTCGACATCTACAAAAGACAAGCCATGGACAAGCTGATGACCAAGTTCCTGCTGATCCAGTGAAGCAGACAGCAGGCCAAATACTGCTTTTTGAGACTACATCAGTTCAATACTTATCCTCGCTCAAGCCCAAGTTGTTAGTGTAGGGGCCGGAAAACTTGGTGGTCGGAGAAAGTGGTTTTAGCTGTAAAAGATTTCCTTGATTCAAGCGAAACGATTACGACCAAAAGAACTACTCTTCCTTCTTTTCCAGTTACAAGGGAGGGAGGATGTCTGAATCTTCCCTTTGTTTAATGCTGGGTTCTTCGTGTGGCGATGGAGAGTGAATCTTGTTCTCCGTTGACCAGATGACCGTCCTGGACCGTCGGGGGTCTTCTCTTCGGTCGGTAGAAAGAGTAACTCAGCTCCGTCTACCAAAACTCTCAAAGAGGAGGTAGGCGAAGAGCAGCTAGTACTCAGTAAGCTCGCTGAAGAGTCGTGCTTCTCTCTTGATGATCCTCCTGCCTGGATTCGATCGATTTTTGATGATGCCTTATCTCAAAGCTCTCTCTCTTCAAAACTCCAATCTTCTGCCCAAGCTTCGATCTTCTCAAGGTTCTCTCCCTTCTCCCCCAAAAACTCCGATCCTCTCTTCATAGCAAACAAGGCTATTTATAGGGATCTCAGGGGGTGAAGGTGCCTCCTGAAAACGCTCCCGAATGAGGGGCCACTACCCGCTACATGCGCGGTGACTGGCCCCGCAATCAGGGCAGTTGCAACTGAGACGCGGGCGTTGGGCCGAACGCGCCTTGAAGTTTGAGACGCGGGCGTCGAGCCAAACGCGCCTTGAAGTTTGAGACGCGGGCTTCGGGCCTTCACGTCTGGATGCTGAGGCGCGGGCGTCGGGCCGACGCGCCTTGATGCTGAGACGCGGGCTTCGGGCCGACGCGTCTGAACGTTGAGACGCGGGTGTAGAGCCAACGCGTCTTAATGCTGAGACGCGAGCATCGATTCCTCGCGTCTAGAGCTTGAGACTCTGCTTCCTTAATGGCTGGTCTGTTAGTCATTTTTAGACAGCCTACAGAACCCCCTCCAAAGTTTCTGATATTCCGCAGTTGAATGGGACGGATTTCGGAATACTTTGGATCTTAGCCGTGTTCGCCTTTATGACTGGACTGTTGATGCTTCGGGTTTGATCTTATCTGGAATTGGTCTTCGTGAGTGTACTGTTGAACTCTTTGAAGCCGTCAGAGTTGATCGTGTTTGAGTGTCTAGATACACAGTCTAGACCTCCCCGATTGCTTTTAGTCTGTCACGGGTGCGCTTTTGACCGGGAGTGGTTGGTTGTCTGTTTGCGTCAGTGTACTGTTGAACTGACTTTGCAGAAGCAGGAGACTGGACGCAGGTTCCTTGAAAAAGCAGAGATTGCTTTAAAGACGCGACTTCTTAGCGAGACGCGACCTTTTGGCGATGAGAACGCGACCGATCTTCATAAGGCAGACGCAATTTTCTGGGTGCATTTATGCTGACGCTGACGGGGCATGTCCACCGAAGAGCCGCGTACTTTGGGGCGTGCGCCTGTGCCATGTCATGATTACGCCGCCAGCTGGCCTGGGGAAAAGGCGAGATTTCGCCTTTTGGCGCGCGGATCTCCCGGTTCATTAAGTGAACTGCTCCACGTGTCAACTTCTGACTTGTGGCGGGGTCGCGACGCATGATCTTCCCTGTTCAAACAATGATTTGGCTCCACGCGTCAGGCAGCGATTCGCTGCAGCGTTTATTGGGCCAAACGCTGCGTATCTTCGCGAATCTCCGTGCCTATAAAAGGCAACAGTTGGAGAGATGTATCTTCTTCTCCGAACGAACGCATTCTCTGAGAAAAAGAACTTCCTTCTCTTGTTCAACTATTCATCTCCTCGCTCGGATTTCTTGATTTTCAATGGCTCCCAAGACGAAACCGACTGCATCGACCTCAAGGGCTACCGTCGCCGAGGCTGAGAGAGATGCTTCCTCTGCGCAGGAGGGTGTTTTCCGAGGTAAAAATGCACCTTCGGTGTGGGTTCCGCCATTAAAACATGTTCATAGAACCCTAAGGACCTTTAACACAAGATCGTGTTTGATTCTCGGACGCTGTCCTTGAGATGATAAACCGGGGCACGGGCCTGATGATCCGACGCTGGTGAACTCTGCACTCTGGTCCTTCACTTAGAATATTTCTAATTGTGAAGGTCTTTGGACGCGATTTGTAGAACGCGGATTTGATCCATGCGTTCTGTGCCGCGTTTTGTGCCATCAGGCGCTGGCGTCCGAGTCCAAGCACTTTGAAATTTCACAAGTCTTGGTTTGCAGAACGCGGATTTGATCCTTGCGTTCTGTGTCTTCAACCGCCGATTTTGTAGAATCTGGCGTTTGAGTCCAAGTACTTCGAATTTTCATAAGTCTTGGTTTGTAGAACGCAGCTTTGCAGGTCTGGACGCGGATTCGAAAAATTCCTGCGTCCAGTATCTCTTCTGCGTTTTGGTGCAAGTTCGCAGGTCTGGACGCGGATGATAACCCCTGCGTCCAATGTCTCGGCTGCGTTTTGAATTATGAACACTTAGCGTCTTCCCTTATTTTTGGCAAAGTATCTGACCAAGTGCCTTTTTCTTTTGTAGTGCCGCATGTTTCAGGTTCACTTGCCAAGATGCACCATTTTGGCCGCGTGGGTGGTGCCGACCACCGTCTGACTTTTGCACTGCGAAGGACCATACCTGTGACTGCTGACAGGTCGCCAGTTCGCAGGGAAATGATTACCCATGTTAATGAGAGGACTTCTCGGGTGCTCATGACTGATGCAGTCTTCGCAACGGATACCCACATCAAGCTGGAGAAGCTTGCTTTCTTCTTTGGAGATCATGTCAGCGACGGTGGTAACCCAATGTATGACGGGAATTACAGGTGGCTCCGTCAGATAGGGGAGAGGAGATACTTCCTTCCAGCCATGGAGAGGATGCTCCCGTTGTCTTATCTCCAACATCTGCCCGTCCTTCGGAAGATGAAGTGGGACGTGTCCCGGGATATCTCTGAGATTACCCTTGGGAATTTCAAATCCCAGAACGTATACCGTCATGATTGCCATGACCGGGCGGTCCTTGGCTTGTTTCCCGGGTCACGCAAGTCTGAGCTTCCCGTCGGAGAGATCCCGCAGCTTGCCACCACCTTTCTCAATTCGTTCATAGAAGTAGAGGGTGATTATCCGGCCAAGTTCCGTTTGCCAGGATGGGTCCATTCCACGGAGAATTCTTGGTGGGGCAGGATGGTGGGTTTTGTCCTCTCCGATCTTGGAGATCTGCTTGAGCATGTGAGATTATACTCAGCAGTCAGGGCTGTACAATGGGGCATCCCAATGAGCTCTCACAACTTCTTCGGGATCTTGGAGCGCTACAACCCTCAGACGGGGACATTCTTTACCCCGGTTGGAGAAATGGGCCTTGCACTGCATGAGTTGCATGAGGTCTCGGGGCTGGTGATGGGGGAGTTCCCTTATGAAGAATATGTCCCGACTGCTAGGGAGCTTGACCTTATAAAGAAGGATTCCCCTGAGGTGTACGAGACCTATTGGGAAGTGATGTGCCACTTCCATATTTGTGGTCAGGTAACCGGTTGGAGGACGCATGGAGTTAGGCATCTATCCTGGGCCAATTACTTATTCAGCAACGTCAGCAAGAAGGATCATTCGATAACTCGACTGGCTCCCCTCTCTGAACAGGGAGTTGACGACATGGTCGCACAAGCTTCTGAGGGCTTTTACACCACTGGGTCGAACGAGGACGGCTTCGAACCTGATACGCTTTTCGAAAGCTATCACCATCGGGCCCGGGCTTCTATCTCTAGTCGAGCGCTGTTGGCAGGCTTCTTGATGCTGTGGTTGAAGCGTTGTGTGGTACCTACACGGCCACATGAAGTCATTATTGCCGACGTGGTGTACCCAGCAGTGCTCCTGGCCCATGGCCGTCCTATAGCCCTTCTTCCGGCCGTGGCGGCTGGCATTCAAAGCGGGTTGCGGGCGTTAGCCAAGAGACTATGCGAGGCTCCAAGGACTGTCGACTCTCAAGACAAGCCGTATGTTGACTCAGAGGGAAACCCGACGGCAAGGCGCCCCAACCCCCGAATCGAGTTGCCTTACACGTATCTCATGGCCTGGTACGTGATGCATTGCCCTTCTTTGATGACAACGGCGCGTGGGAGTACGAGTCCTGTCCCTTTTGTGAGGCGGCTGGAAAACTCGGATTGGAGTGACACCTATATATATTATATTCGGAGACGTCTCTCAAATGCCGCCAATTACCAGCTCAACCGCTGCTTCCCTGGAATTCCTGGTGCATCTTTGGTGAACAATTCACTGATTCTATAGGTCGGGATGACCTCACCCAACTGTCTGCGGGAGTCTTCCGGTGGTTGATCAATATACGACCAGGATATGTGCTGTTTCGCCAAGGGACTTCCTGCACTATCGAACCGTATATGCCAAGTCGTTTTGCCCGACAGTTTGGCTATGTTCAGCTTTATGTCGGCAATCCGAATACACAACTTGCCTTTGACGGGAATCTGTGCGAAGGTGCTCGAGCCTGGTATTATAGCGTGGCTGGGGGGACAGAGGCAACTTTCCGTTTGCCCGTCGAGGAGCCGAAGAACCTTACCAGCTTCACTTTCTGCACCTGGTATTCTCGGGTAAGCCAGTCACCGGATTTTGCTCCTGGGTATACAGGTATTGAGGGCATTAATGCCTATCTCAAAACACAGTCGGAGTCTGGCAAATGCTCGCACATGATCACCCAGTATTTAAAGGTCCAGAAAGAGCTGGAGAGAGCATCTCAGAGAGAAGCCGAAGGAGGCTCAAGAGAGGAGCTCCGAGTAACCCGGAGTAGAACCAAGCTAGGGCCACAGGAGGGGCTTTCTACCACCAAGGCTCAAGAATTGGTGAGTAGGCGTCGTCGGGGTCCTACCTCAACTGCTGGTCCTGTTTCGAAGAGGGCTCGGAGGGATTTAGCAACAGAAGTCTCTCCCTCGGGAGGCATTTCTGCTGGAGTTGAGTACTGTCCTGAAGACCTCTTTATCATGGTTGAGGAACCGCCAGAGGATAAAAATCTCCCCAGTTTAATCCGTGCTCCTAGGTCGCATAGAGGGACCTGTAAGATTGCGGGAGAGGGGGAGTTGGTTGACAAACTCACTATAGCTGACGAGGAAGTACAGCTCGTGGGAGGGAACGTCCAAATTCCAGGGTTCTCAGCTCGGTCTGAGCCTTCTTCTGCTCGTGAAGGGAGAGACAAGGCACAGCGGTCAGGGCCTCCTAGTGTCTTCATCTCCAGCGCTCGGATAATCGACCCTAGTCCTACCACTGGGGTGATTGGTGGCAAGGCCCCGGTCACCGAGGACCTTTGCGTTGAACTGTCGTCTTCCGCGTCTGATACGGAAAGCGACTTTGAAGATAAAGTCGACTACGGCCATGAACCCGCTTTTCCTGACCCGAGTAAGTTCTCATGCATCTCGGAGGGGAAAATATACGGGGGCGAATCATCGACTGCGTTACCGCCGGCTATAATCCCTGCTGAAGGTACAACTTCCTCGCATATCGAGGCGATGGAAACAGAGTTGACCCAGCCCAAGGGGATTGAGGCTTCGGCCGCTGAGATAACCTCGGAGGGGGCAGCTGTTGAAGTTGGGGAGCCTTCCCCTTTGCCAGGAGGGGAAACAACCATTGAGGCTGAGGAGGCTCTCACTCCGCTGGTGAAGAAGGCTACTGCTGAAGCTGGGGAGACCCCCATTCCACAGGACTCGACGCCTCTGGACCTCGAACCTAGTAAGGCAGCTCCGACTGAGGGGGCTCAGGTGGGGAGTCAGATGATCGGCACCCTTCCAGAAGGCCACACAGCTCAATCCTCGGTGGAAGTTTCTGAAGAGGTTGTACTTACAACTCCTTCATTGGTCGTGGAAGCTCCTGCAGAGGCAGCGCTCCAGGAAGCGCCAGTGGGTAGCCTTGCTCTTGCCACATCGATGGTCGGCACGGCTCTTGTGCGAGAAGACCCGCCCTATATCCCTTATCCCGTGACAGAAAAAGGGTCGGGAAGCTTCTTAGGCGGTGAAGACATGGGGGAGCTGGCACGTCAGATGGTGCAACAATTCTTCACCTCGATGGGATCATGTATTGATCTCATCTTCCGTGGACACAACACCTTCCAGTTCGCCCAGAGGCTTCTTGAAAATATGGCCGTGAGCGTCGAATTGGCGGGAGGCCCTTCACTTGCCAGGGCATGCCTGCGGGTGGTAGAGCAACTTGGAGATAACCTGCGGGAGCTGAAATTTTTGGAAGATGCTGGCTCTTCCGGTGAGGCCCAGGCCATCCTGACTAGACTCCTAGCTGCTCAGGAACGGGAGCGACAAGAGGTGGAGGCACAAATCGCTGCCGAGATCCGCGACCTTGAATATTCCAAGGCTAAATTTCAGAAATTAGCCGGAGATTCGAGGGAATCTGAGCTTAGTGTGCAGAGCACGGAGCAAGTCATCATCAGAACTCGGGACATTATCGCCAAGGCGGAAGCTGTTCTTGCGCTAAATGAGGAGAAACTTGTCTCCCTCAAAAAGGAGCTTGAGGAGCAACGGGCTGCTACGGCGCGAGCTGAAGAGAGTCTGTCTCTGCAATCTTCCAGGGTGGACTCTCTGCGGATGCAACTGTCTGCCAGAAGTTTCTTATCTGAGGCGGAGCTGCGGGACCGGGCTATCATGGAGGCCGAGAGGACGCGCCAGCATGAGATTCACCGCCTTAGGGAACAAATCCGTTCCTTGGTGAACCAGGACATTTAGCCTTCTTTTTTTTTTTTGTAAAGAAAAGGGACACTCTTATGAGTGTATCCACTTCTATCATTTTTTTGATATAATAGAAGTTTTCTTTAAAGCTTTTGTCCCAATTTCTTTGTCCTGTTGTGGATGAGTCCAACTCTTGATCACTAGTCGTGATTACTGAACTTAGGTAGGACTAAGTTCTTTTAATGAGACGCGGGCTAGGCGAGACGCGGCATTAATCCCGTAGAATGAGACGTGGCATCAATCTATGGGGACTTTAGATTTCACCAAGTCTTTTTGACGAGACACAGCGGCGATCACAGAGTGAGGCGCGGTCGTCAGTCTATCGGAACTTAGATTTTACTAAGTCCTTTTACTGAGACGCAGCGTCAATCATAAAGTGAGACGCGGTCACCATTTCATAAGAACTTAGATTCTACTAAGTCCTTTTGATGAGACGCGGCGTCAATCACAAATCGGAACGCGGTCTTCTTGATGAGATGCGGCGTCAATCAAAAGATGAGACGCGGCATTGATCCGTAAAGTAAGACGCGGCTGTCAGTCCCTGGGGTGAGACGCAGCGTCAATCACAAGGTGAGACGCGGTTCTTAGTTCACGAGAACTTAGGCAGGACTAAGTCCTTTTGACAAGACGCAGCATCAATCCATAGGGAGACGCGGCCATCATTGTTTCATGAGACGCGGCATTCATTCAGGGAGACGCGGCTCTGAATAACGCGGATCTGCTTCTGCAAAGAAGGAAGCGGATCAGGCAGACGCGGGAGACGCAGCCTTGTGCCTTTCCCTTAACTCAAAAATGGATCAAGTGCTCTCTGAGGGGACGCGACTTTGACTCGCGCGGGCATCTTTCTGGGACGCGGATGTGTGGATAGTTCTTCAATCCGCATCTGGGTGTAAACTCCCAGGCGTTACATACAGCCTGTCATAGGGATTTGGTGTGATCTTTAAACGTCAGATGCGGATTTTCCGCTTTGTTTCCCGAAGCAGTTGTCCACGCGTCGGCTGCTGATTGGGCTTGAGTATTGATTCTCTTAAATGAGAAACCAGTGCGGGCGGTTGGAGATCAGCGCCAGCGGCGGTTCTCGAAGCAGCGTTACACGCGTCCGGCCCTTATTGGATCTTGGCAGTTGTGCAGTTATTAATGCCGGCGGTTCAGATTACGGGGCCATTAATCGCTATTATCAGGAGTTGCCTATAAATAGGGCACCCTTTCTCCCTTCAATCCTGCCTTTGGACTATTTTGTTTTTTGAGAGAGCGCTTTGAGAACCTTCATCTTCCTCAGACAATTGTCTCCATGGATGAGGATGGTTCTGAAGATGACCCAGGGCTTTTAAGCCCCTGTTTGGTCTCTTTAGGAGAAAACACCTCTTTGCCCTGTGACCGCGTTTGCGTCCTGGTGCAGAGAGTACAACTCTTGACGGAGGTCTCCACGGGTATGCCGTTCGTTTCACCATGACATTTTAGATTCACCATGGCCTGTACCTTGGCTTCATGTCATCTGGACCCCCTCATGAAGTCTGCATTGGTGCACTCCTTCTGGAATTTGTACCATGGACCTGAACTTCTCCGGACGCGCGTGCAGGAATCTTTGGCCCTTGGTGTTGGCGCGTTTTATGGCTTGTGCCTTAGCGCGTTTCATGGCCAATGCCTTAGCGTTTCATGGCCAATGCCTTGGACGAATTCCAAAAAAGGTTTCAGACCCGCACCTTGCAACTCCTGTTCATGGAGATGGCAATTTTCGGCGTCTGTGCCTTTTCGGCGTTTGTGCTCTTTGACCTAGGCACAGAATGGGACCGCGTTTTGATTCGCGTTTGTCTCTGCTGACGCAACAGTTTGGCTTGCTGCACGTGTCATTCCTGCGTCTTGGTAGACTGCATGGATCATTCCCGCATTTGGCTGACTGCGTGGATCATTCCCGCGTTTGCCTCTGCTGACTTAGTTTTTCTCTGTTTACACTAAGCTGCAGATTGTTCTAATTCTCTCTTTTTGTTCCTTGCAGGCTTGCTGGGCCCTTGGAAGAATACTTCGGTCGGCGAACTCGTTCAACCTTCACCTATGAGAGAATATATTATGGTCCTCGTCACCTATAAGAGAGTATATTACATCTCTGACGAGGACCCAACCCTCGCCAAGGTCTCTTCAGATCTGGTGCAAGAGACGGATAGGCTGAGTACCGGCGAGGGTGGTCCGGCGGTTGCGGCGGCGGATGAGATCCTCTTCCTCTCCCACTCCAGAAGTCACATCAAGGACACTCCGTTGGATGGCCTGCTGGGGAAAGGGATGGTGATGAAACCCCAGAAGTGACATCGAGGACAGTTAAAGTCCGTCTTCTGCTGCAATTCTTGAAGGAAGAGTTGCCGGACTTTTTGCTGCCGCCGGACTAAGTGGAGGGTGGCATCCTTTGTGATGACTCCGAAACTTCTGCTCTCACCCCAAGAGTGACTCCATGTTTGTTGGATAGTCTACTAGGGAAAGAGACGCGCCTGAACGAAGGGTTGCAGGACCTTCTATTGCCACTGGACCTCAAGAACACCATTGCTCTTGGCTTGGTCAGCTAGGGCGCTTTCGAAGTTGGCGTCACGCATCAAAGTGCAACCGGCTCCAATTGTGCACCTGGGATCAGATGCGGTTTCAAGGAGTGAGTACGGCCTCTGAGAGAGAGGGACTTCTTTGTACTCCTTAATTGTAACACTCAATCTTACTGTATAAGAGAGCGTTTTGTACCACTTTCATATGCTTGAATATCAATAAAAGTGACACTTTTCTTTTGGCCTCTTTCTGTTGTCTTGAATGTTTTGTTTTAGAAGCAAAAGAATGATTTTGGTGGACCCGCCACTTTATAAAAGAAAGTGACAAGTAGAGTGTGTACCCCCAGAGAAGGTGAACTTTTATCAAGGATTTAGGATTAACTTGATTTAAGATCAGCTGGGGATTTAATGGAAGCATTGTTTATTGGTGTAATGTTAACCAACACTGCCTCCAAAATGAATTTGATACTCGGTTGGGGAGAATATCAAATGAAACTAGACTCGTGGGGAATCTAGTAAGATTTTTACCGTTAGAGGTGTGATATTAACTTAACGGTTTAGAAGTGGTCTTGTCAGAAGTGTAATGTTAACTTGACAAGGATGTGAGTTAGAGGTGTGATATTAACCTAACTCATCAGCATCTCAGTTTTATTTGGGAAAACTGAGGGTGTCACTGTCATAGGTGTGATGTTTAACTTAACAGTGATAGTAATGCTAGAGGTGTAATGTTGAACTTGGCATTAGTCGTCTCGGCTTAAAGAAGTCGAGGAAAGGTCATAGCCATAGGTGTATTGTTGAACTTAGCAATGACTCGGATGCTAGAAGTGTAGTGTTAACTTGGCATCGTCTATTTCAGCTTCGATATGGAAGTCTGAAGAAAGGTGACTGTCAGAGGTGTGATATTAACTTGACAGGCACTCGAGGTACCGCTTAGAGGTGTAATGTTAACTTTAAACAGTAGTTTTGTCAGAGGTGTGATATTAACTTGACAAGAATTTGCTTACGATAGGAGCAATTTGAGGACCTGTCATTCTGTTGATGAGAATTGACAAGTGGAATTTGAAGTGCCAGAGGTATAGTGTTAACTTGGCAAATTTGAGAGTTTGTTACTCTATGCAGAGTTAACAAGCCAGGTTTGTACTCGACAAAGAGTATTCATTACCAGAGGTATAGTGTTAACATAGTAATGATTGCATTTTGTGGTCCTACCATTCTATGGATGAGAATTGGTAAGGGATTTTGGAGGAAAGAGTGGACTCAAGTCCACTTAGGATTTTTAGCAAACCCTCAGCTATCAACGGATTTGACATGCCTTTACCAACTACCGTTTGAGTTGGGCTAGCCATGCTATTCCCCTCAGCATGATGAGTTGTCGAGGACTTATATTGGGCTTAAAGGCCAACATTTTCCTCTATCCTTAGCCGTCGGAGGCGTCGGATCAAATGGGAACGTGTCCCTTAGGATTTTTAGCAAATCCTCAGCTGTCAACGGGTTTGACATGCCTTTACCAACTACCGTTTGAGTCGGGCTAGCCATGCTATTCCCCTCAGCATGGTGAGTTGTCGAAGACTTATGTTGGACTTAAAAGCCAACATTTTCTCTATCCTTAGCCGTCGAGGGCGTCGGATGTTTGATCAGAGGTGTATTTTAACTTGATCGGTGGAAGAATGCCATCTAGGGATAGTATTTCTTCAGGAATTTGCCATTGATTGGCATCATGAGTGTATCGCCATTTGAGGTTATGAGGCGATACGATCCATTTGAGTAGACTGACTCTACTACAAACGGTCCTTCCCATTTGGGTTGGAATTTTCCTTTCGTCTTGTGCGTCATGACCATGGGTCTTCGGACGGCTAAGACGAGGTCGCCTTCTTGAAAGTTCGCGATTTGACTTTCTTGTTGAAGGCTCTGGTGATACGAGCTTGGTAAAGCTCGATTTTTGTTGGGCCTGCAGACGCTTGTCGTCCAAGGCTTCCAATTCTTGGAGTCGCTGTCGATGCTTCTCCTCTGTTGTCATTTCCGCTGTCAAGGCGACGCGAAGAGATGGAATTTGGATTCCAGTGGAAGGACGGCTTCGCATCCGTACACCAAGGAAAATGGCGTGGCTTTAGTTGGGGTTCGCACAGTCGTGCGATAGGCCCATAAGCATTCGCCCAACTTATCGTCCCAGTCTCGTTGACTTTTCGAGACGAATTTCTTGAGAAGCTTGCCAATAGTCTTATTGAAAGCTTCTGCGAGGCCGTTAGCGGGCGGATAGTATGCCGTTGATGACACACTCTGGATTCTGAACTTGGCGCAGAATCTCTGAAAAGCCTGGCTGATGAACTGGGGTCCATTGTCATGGACAATCCGCCGAGGCACACCGAACCGGTAAATAACGTGATGTTTCACGAACTTGATCACGTTAGAAGATTTCACCTCTTGCAAAGGGATAGCTTCGGCCCACTTTGAGAAGTAATCGGTTATCGCTAGGATGAACCGATGTCCCTTTGATGATGGTGGGCTGATAGGACCAACCACGTCCATCCCCCACATTTCGAACGGCCAGGTAGAGGTCGTAGAGTGGAGGTATCCTGGTGCTTGATGGATGAAATCGCCATGTATTTGACAGGCGTGACATCTTTTGGCATAGGCAACAGCATCGGCAACCATCTTGGGCCAGTAGTAACCCAATCTTTGGAGTCGGTTTGCCAGCTTCGGGCCAGGTTGATGAGCTCCACACGTACCATCGTGGGCTTCTTTCAATACTCTTGGGCTTCTTTTGATGAGAGGCATCGGAGCAGGATCCCGTCATGCGATCTACGATACAATGTTCGCGAAATCGCATTGTAGTAGAATTTGGAGGCTTTCCTTCGGATGGCAGCCGCCTCCTGGTGTCTTCGGGCAAGATGCCGTATAAGACAAAATCAATGTAGGGGAATCGCCAGTCTTTAAGCTCTGGATCGGTCGACACTTCAAGTGTTTCCTTACCGCGACGATCTCCCGTTGACCCTGGTAGTCTCCGAGGGGACTTTTTGGGCAGTATAGGTCGTGGCTATAGACGAATACCTTCTCCATTGCTCCGGCTGGAAGAGCTAAGGAGGCAGCAAGGGATGCAAGTGCATCTGCATGCGCATTTTGCTTGCGCGGTACATGGTCGATGTAGAAGTTTGAAAACCTCTCGGCCATGTGGATTGTCGCGTTGTAGTAGGGTACTAGATCTTCATGCCTGACCTCATACTCTCCGCGAACTTGGCTGACGATGAGTTTGGAGTCACCGTACGCCTCGAGATTTTTAACGCCAATCTCATCGGCGAATTGCATCCCAATCAAAAGAGCGTTGTATTCCGCCACATTGTTGGAACAGGGCTCGGTTAACGAGATAGCTCGGGGAATCACGTAATTTTGTGGGGAGACGAGTACTACTCCTACCCCCGCAACTGTATGTCCCTTAGAGCTTGTTCTTGATGCGCCATCGAAGAAAAGTTGCCATACTTGTCCTTCGAACAATGTCTGGGTCAGGCAGGCTTCGGCGACCTCGTCTGGGAGATCCTCGTAGAGTTTGGCTGCCCTGGGATCTGGGTGTTCAGCTAAGAAGTCCGCCACCGCTTGTCCCTTAATAGCCTTTTGTGGCAGAAAATGCATCTCATATTGTGATAGCAATATGGCCCATTTTGCCAGCCGGCCATTTAGTGAAGAAGGCTTTGTCATAAGTAACCTCAGGGGGTTGACTTTGGATATGACATTTATGGTTTGGCCCACCAGATAGTGTCGCATTTCTGAATGGCGAACACCAGTGCCAAACATTCCTTCTCGATCGGGTTGTACCGATGTTCGGCTCCGATCATCGTTCTACTTAGGTAGTAGATTGCTTGTTCTCGCCCTTGGTCATCATTCTGAGCTAGTAGAGCTCCCAAAGAATGATCCATTGATCGGACGTACACCAGGAAAGGCTTTCCGGATACCGGAGCTGCCAGGACTGGTGGTTGGGTGAGGTAGTGCTTGATCTCCTCAAATGCTTGCTGGCAAGCGCCGTCCCAAATGAACGAAACGCCCTTCTTCATCAGCTTAGCGAAGGGTTGGCATCTCCCGGAGAGATTTGAAATGAATCTGCGGATGTATGCCAATCGTCCTTGTAATCCTCTGAGCTCCTTGAGGCTTCTGGGGGGTTGCATCTCTTGGATAGCACGGACTTTCTCCGGATCCAAATGGATTCCTGTGGAAGTCACACAAACCCTAGGAATTTGCCACTGGCTACCCCCAGGAAGGACTTGGTGGGGTTCATCTTCAATTGATGAGCCCGCATGATGTCGAAGACCACCCTCAGGTCTGCTATGTGATCACCTTTAGTGCGGCTTTTTACCGCGATGTCGTCGACATAACATTCCACCGTTTTGCGTATCTGCCGATGGAAAATGGCATTCATGGCCCTTTGGTAGGTTGCCCCCGCATTTTTCAGACCGAAGGGCATGACGGTGTAGCAATATACCCCTAGAGGTGTCCTGAAGGAGGTGTGCTTTTCGTCATCGGGATACATCTTGATTTGATTATATCCTGAGAACCCGTCCATAAAGGACATTCGCTCGAATCCACAAGTATTGTCAATCATGACATCTGTGATTGGCAATGGGAATTCGTCTTTGGGGCAGGCCTCGTTTAGATCACGGAAGTCGATGCAGATCCGGATCTTCCCGTTCTTCTTGGCGACGGGGACGACGTTGGCTACCCAGTCGGGATGTGTTCTTCCCGGATGAAGCCGGAATCGATGAGCTTTTGACTTCTGATTGAATTGCCTCCATTATCTCTGGACGGAACCGTCGCTGCTGTTGTTTAACAGGCTTCATGTCCGGATTGATGTTGAGGCGATGCATAGCCACTTGAGGATCAAGTCCAGGCATGTCCTCATAATTCCAGGCGAAGACATCTATATACTCTTGTACAAGAGATATTAAATCCTTCTTCTCTGGAGGCGACAGGCCGTCACTTATGAAGATGGGTTTAGGATTGGCTTCATCTCCTAGGTTGACTTGAACAACCTTGTCTTCTGTGGGTGGTTCACGCTGTTCAAAGCGGATATCCCAAAGAGCATTCAAATGTTTGATCCAAGGATCTGTATCAGATTGGATCATTTCTTCATCTTCATCCTCCAGATGGCTTGTCGAAACCATGTTTACTGAAAGCCCTTTGAAGATGTTGCCGACACTGACATCTGATTCCCACGACGACGTGTCTGATGAGCAGTCATGACTTGACAGTCTCTCCGAATCAGAGGCTGATGGCACTGGAGTTGATATATAGCCCAACCCCCGGCGCGTCTGATGATAGTAATCAGGGGTTTTCCCTTTCGGTACAAAGGATCGAAGCAGTGTTCTTCTTCCTTTTCCGAAGTTCAACCAGGCCTGTTGGTTAGATCATACCCCATGCGCTTCATCATCTTGAGCGTTCTCGGTTCATAATGATCGAACTGAGGGGATTCATCCTCACCTTCCGATTCGTGGGGCATTGGTTCAGACGCGATTCGCCCAAAAAGTATTGGTCTTTGGCCTTTTCGTCTGGCTGGAACCATGAATACAGACTCTTGCGCGTCACCATTATCTTGGTATGTCCCGAAGGATGATTTCACCGGTACATGCAAAGATGTCAAAGCATCTATTGCCGACCAGAGGTCATCGTCCATGTCGGTACTGGTATCCGACGGTATTGAATCGGACTCACACACAGGAAAATACGCGAAATCTAAATCTTCATTAATATACCAACCGCCTGCATCGTCGGTGGTATCAACATCGAGCTTATTAGTGCTCTTTACAAGTGGTTCCAACTCCCACAGGCACTCTTCTTTCTCTGGCTCAATGTCAGCTTCATTACCAGAGTCTGGCTCCTCTGGTTGTGGGGTTTCATTAGTCTCCTCCGGATCCTGATATAAGAGGGAGTCCGTGAAATAATTTTCAACCCCTTTAAACGGATGCCTTTCGGCAATCAACGTTCGGACCTGTCCACTCTCGTCAATGTATTTCATGACTTGGTGGAGAGTAGAGGGAACGATGGAATTGCGGTGAATCCATGGTCGTCCCAGCAACAGGTTGTAGGAAGTGTCCACGTCAATGACGTAACACGTCACTTCCGACTTGAGGCTCCCGATCTGGCATTTGAGCTTGATCTTCCCCATCGGGCGGGAGCTGTTGGCATTGAACCCGTAAATAGTCGTCTGGGTAGGGCTCAGACGATGGGTAGGAATGCCTAGAAATTGCATAACCCGGCGAGGTATGATGCTTAGCGCAGACCCTGGGTCTACCTGGATGCGGTTCACCTCGGATGACCCAATATACCCTGTGAAGTATAGGGGTCGGTCATGCTTCCCTTTAACCTGCATGTCGTCTGTTGTGAAGGTGATGCAGGGGGCATTTGGGGAGGCGTGGAGGCAATCCTCTTCATCTTCCTCCCTTGGCACGCGGGTCATAAAGACCTCAGCATTTGCCAGAGCTTCTTGTAGAGCTTCTCTGGTTGACTTTGATAGCCTCAGGAGCTCATACAAGGTAATGCGTGCCGGGATGTTGGCTAGTTGAGCCAAGACATCGAAGCGGTAAGGTGTCGAGGATCCTTCTGCTGCACCTTTTAGAAGAGCTCGAGAAAACCGAGTTTCTTTCTGTTTCTCCCCAGGCTGTTTAGAGGAGGGCTTGGCTGGCTCTACGGCTGGTTGTGGAGAAGCCGCTGGCTGTCTCGCCATACTGTTTCAGATATGCCTGCCCCGAACGGGTTCCTGCCGTTGGTGGGTCGGGTTCCGCGCCAGGACTATTGTCTCCTCTTCCGAGTCAGTCAGCAGGGAACATCAGTATCCGCTTCTCGGGAGGAAGCGCATATCACATGGCAAGATGAAGCCTTCCCTTTGCCTTTGGACTTCCTGTTGGTCACAGTCGTCCATTGTTGCTCGTCGACGAGGTCAGGGTGGACCCACATGATTTCCCCTCGAGGTGTAGGGACGGGTACCAAGCCTTTCTCCCGCTGCTGATGAGGGTCTGTGTTGACCATCCTCAGTTCTCCTTTCGGGACAGAGATCACCCCCACGGGTGTCGGGGGTCGTGTCCCAAACTGGAGAATCGACGTCATGTTGGCCGTCATCTTCTTCTGCTCCGGTCGGAGTTTTAATACCTCCGCGTCAATCAGGGCTTGAAGGATGTCCTTAAAGACATAGCAGCTTTTGGTAGGATGTCCGAGCATCCTGTGGTATAAGCAGTAGGTGGGATTGTCGGTCTTGCCGACTTCCTCCGGGCGTCTAATTTCAGGGAGCTTCAGTCGATTGCTCTTGTTGAGTAGCTTGAAGAGCGAATCGACGTGTTCCTCCTTGAAGGAATACTGCTTGTTGGGGCGTGGCTGGCTTGAAGAGCCACTTGCCCTGCCTGTTTGAGGCTTGGTGGGAGATTTGGTCTCCGTCGCCAAATTATCCTTCCGCTTCGTCTGGAGGGATGTGTCTGGTGCCGGTGCACGCCTTGTTGACCTCTCTGGCCTGGGCCTGCCTTCTTCCGCTCTGACGCGGGCAACAATCTCCTCATCAGCCTGTTCACCTTGCTGGACTAATTGTTTCCAGGTGCGGCTTTCAGCAACTCCTATTTGAGCAAGGAGTGAGGTTTGGAGATTATGGCGACATGTTTCCACCAGGGTGGCCTGGGTCATGCCGCTTTGGACATCGGAGTGCCATGTTCCGAAATCTTTCTACGAAAGACTTGACGGACTCTCCCTTTCGCTATTTTGTAGCTAAAAGGGTAGGCATTGTGACCTCCGAATCATCTTCGAAGAAGCGTGTTAGAAACAGCTTCTCCAAGTCGCCCCAGCTCTTGATGGAACCTTCTGGGAGCTTCATAAACCATTCAAAGGCCAACCCTTTTAGGGTGCCAATGAATAGGCGTGCCAGGATGGCATCGTTATCTACCACATTCCCGGTCTGGGATTTAAAGTAGTAGATGTGCTGGTTGGGTGACCCCTTCCCGTCAAATGCTTGGAGAGTTGGAGCCTTGAACTTAGGAGGGTACGGACTAAGTCCCACTCGGCCGGATAGGGCCGGACTACTCCAGCTTCTTGGAGGCCTTTACGGTTGGTAAGGGCCTCGAGGCGCTACTCCAGTTGACTCATTCTTTTAGCATGAGCCTTTCCCGGGGTCTGGGTCGCTTCTTGCCTGCGACGAGGGCTTGGACACATCTGAGGTAGATCGTCGTGTCTCGTCAGAAGATTCGGAGGGTGGGCTTCCTCCTTTTCTCCCTTTGCCCTTCGGTCGTCTAGGAGGAGACCTCGCTCTTTCTTCAAGCAATTTCTCGAGCATATGCTTGAGGGAGTCAATGGATCTCTGTTGAGAGGCGATTATATCCATCTGGTGCTTCTGTCGTCTGTTCTAAACGCCTGGCCGTCTCCTCAGGAGTGTCTGCCATGTAGGCGGAAGCCTCCTTCTCGACGGAAGAGTTTGAAGCTTGCGACCCCACTACAGCAGAGTGAGAATCACCCGTTCTAATGCCGCGGGCTAAGGCATTATAGTCAATTGGGGGAATGGCCCCCGTCCGGGTGCGAGTGTGTTGATACACTCTTCCGGTACAGAGTCAGACTCCGGAGTCATCGGGCTGACTGCAATTTTGTTTCCCTTACTCCTGCTTGTCATATTTGCAGTGAGCTCCGGGTACTCGATGTCAGAGAAGGTTCTCCTCCTGTGGGAGCGTTCTTTTTTGGCTGACGGGGGAATCAGGGTCAGCTGTCTAATTAAAGACGACTGGTGCACGCCTGACTCGCAATGGCATCCAGAGAGCATCTGGATGAGCTGTTGACAGCAGCATGGAGAAGTGGTCTGATTGGCACTCCTTCTTTCCTTGTCAAATAATCCCTCAAATCCGTGGGAGAGGGATTAAAGAGACTGGTCTCGCAACGTCGACGACGGGAAACAGTCATGTGCTGTTCAGCCTGGACACAGGTTTCAGAAACGCGGCTGTCGCGTCGCGGCTGCGTCACGCGCGTCTGGCGTCTCTGTTGATATGAGACGTGACTTTCGCGTTGCTGTCTGCTGCGTTGGAGCAGAGAGACTTGGGAGAGAGTGGGTTGCTGGGCCCCACGCCTATGGGCGCCTGCTTCCTGCGTTGACAAGACGCAGAAGCTTCGCTTTGGCGTTTGGCAAGTTGGTCTTCAGAAGGCTCAACTTGGGGAGTCTCGCGTTTGGGTCGCCAAACGCGGACCTCTCGCACTGGCCGAGGTGCGGGCAAGGCATCGGATCGTACGCTGCGTCCAACCCCAGTCAGAAAACCAACGGTTCCGACCGAGTGTTGACGCGCGCGTCTTCTCTGTCGACGCTCGGCATTCCGATTGCGCGCGTGGAGGAAGAGAGAGAAGCCAACAACTTCCTGGTTTGTAGAACCAGGGGTGTTGCCACGCGGGTCTCCTGAGAGACGCTGACGCGGGCGTTCTGTGCGACACGGTCGATCGCACTAGTAGATGTGCCAGGGACCACGCGGGCCTTCAGAGAGGAGTTGGCGCGTGTGCTCTGCGCGACGCGGTTGATCGCAGTAGAGGTGTCTGAGGTTACGCGGGCCTTCGGGGAGGCGTTGGCGCGTGAACCAAACTTGGCACAGTGGGCAGCAGGAGCACCCGACAGAGCCTCAGATTGGGCTTCAGGGGGCTGTCCATTTGAGACCCTGCGGCAGACGCGGGTCTTTGGGCTCTTGGAGCCAGAAGAGAGGAACTCTTCATACTTCGCCTGGTCGAACTCGACGACGAGGGATTCGACCATTTTCCCCTTACGGAGAACGTCATCTTGCACCACGGTGCGCTCGTTCAGTAACGAAGGTATTCCCCAGCGGAGTCGCCATCTCTTGTAGGGGCCGGAAAACTTGGTGGTCGGAGAAAGTGGTTTTGCTGTAAAAGATTTCCTTGATTCAAGCGAAACGATTACGACCAAAACTACTCTTCCTTCTTTCCAGTTACAAGGGAGGGAGGTTGTCTGAATCTTCCCTTTGTTTAATGCTGGGTTCTTCGTGTGGCGATGGAGAGTGAATCTTGTTCTCCGTTGACCAGATGACCGTCCTGGACCGTCGGGGGTCTTCTCTTCGGTCGGTAGAAAGAGTAACTCAGCTCCGTCTACCAAAACTCTCAAAGAGGAGGTAGGCGAAGAGCAGCTAGTACTCAGTAAGCTCGCTGAAGAGTCGTGCTTCTCTCTGATGATCCTCCTGCCTGGGATTCGATCGATTTTTGATGATGCCTTATCTCAAAGCTCTCTCTCTTCAAAACTCCAATCTTCTGCCCAAGCTTCGATCTTCTCAAGTTCTCTCCTTCTCTCCCCCAAAAACTCCTCGATCCTCTCTTCATAGCAAACAAGGCTATTTATAGGGATCTCAGGGGGTGAAGGTGCCTCCTGAAAACGCTCCCGAATGAGGGCCACTACCCCTACATGCGCGGTGACTGGCCCCGCAATCAGGGCAGTTGCAACTGAGACGCGGGCGTTGGGCCGAACGCGCCTTGAAGTTTGAGACGCGGGCGTCGAGCCAAACGCGCCTTGAAGTTTGAGACGCGGGCTTCGGGCCTTCACGTCTGGATGCTGAGGCCGGGCGTCGGGCCGACGCGCCTTGATGCTGAGACGCGGGTTTCGGCCGACGCGTCTGAAACGTTGAGACGCGGTGTAGAGCCAACGCGTCTTAATGCTGAGACGCGAGCATCGATTCCTCGCGTTCTAGAGCTTGAGACTCTGCTTCCTTAATGGCTGGTCCTTTAGTCATTTTTAGACAGCCTACAGTTAGTCTAACTCCAGAGGCTAAATTATAACTTCGTCTTGAAGCCCTTCAAAGCTTAGCAAAAA